>DWAV01000364.1:0-20855 GCA_018231305.1 Noctuana lactifera
TTGGTAAAAATCGGTCAAGCCGTTTCGGAGGAGTACGGTAACTAACATTGTGACATAGAAATTTTATATATTAGATTATATGTACCTATCATTGTATTCTTAATAGATGGTGATAACGTTTTCACGCGTACCCAATTATATACGTACCTAATAAAAGCTGAAAATACTCTAATATAATAATATAATTAAAAATTAATAAAATAATACAATTAATATTATTATATATAATAATTTAACTTTACGTTATAAATCGACTATTATTATGTAGGAAATCGGTTCACACTTTCTATTTATTCTCGGTAAATATGAAAAAATAATAGATGCCAACGAATTGAGGGCCTCCTTTTTTCGAAGTCGGTTAAAAATAAATTCTCATTCCATGGCTCTACGAACGCCCACTCGGTTCTACCTTTATATACGACACATAGTGTTCATATCCATTCATATTCGCACCTGACACTGTGAAATATTGGTCGTATGGTCACTACAGCGTGCTGAATTTCACATTTCATAACGCTTGCATCAAATATTCAAAGCCGACAATAGTATTTGGCATTACTGTAATAAACGTAAATTTTTGGACAATGTGCTATTCGTTAACCGACTTCAAAAAAAGGAGGAGGTTTTAAAATCTCCCGGTTTTTAATGTTTTTTTTAATGTTTGTTACCTCATAACTTTGTACTGGGTGAACGGATTTGGATGATTTTTTTTTATTTGAAAGCTGATGCTTCCCGTTTGGTGCATAACTTTGGTCCAGTTCTCACAACGGAGTCCATGAGAAAATCATATAAGTCCTAATTTTAATCTAATAAAATCGATTACTAACTGCTCTCCAAATAATGTTCATAAAACCACATAGGTAGATACAGTGTTCGTAAAAATATAGCCTAAGAAAAAATACAGTCATGTTAAAGGAAAACACCCGTTAAGCAGCTTTATTGCGCCAAGGACCTATAACTCTTTAGGTTTCTCGTGAATTCAGATTTTATTTAACATTGAAGAGGATTTCATAATAATATGCCAAGTTTCTTTGCCATGCTGCTCAAATATTTACAAAAAGTAAATTGCGTTCATTTAAGTTATGCTTACATAAAACTAAAAGCAAAATAACTATCAAGGCAAGTGCCTTATTGCTAGAGGACAACAATAAATCGTTATGAGGACGCTTCTAAACCGACCAGCCATGTTTGCGACAAGGTGTACTCGTAGCTGCAATAAAATGGCTAGGAGGAATGCTGTAAATAAGCCAGCATTCCTCCAGGAAAATAAAACACAACACATTAATGTTTATTTCTACCATACCACAGCCATTTTCTCCGCAAACATGTGTTGTAATTTTATTAGTTATCTAGAAGCCGATAATTGTTTCCACCGCTTATTCTAGTATTTATAAGTATATTTACAAGCAACGACGCAGCCTGGGGCAATAGGGGCAGCACGCCCCGGGCGGCACTTTTTAGGGGGCGGCAAAATATCACAATAAATACACAAAAAAGGCCACAACCGTTCCTAATTGACAAAAAGGGCTGTGACAAGACGGTCACCCGGGCGGCGAAAGCCCACGCTACGCCACTGCTTACAAGACTCCTATAGGTAATTGTATACTTACTAAATTATAAGACGTTAGTAGGTACATAGGTGACATAATCATGTTGTCGATTTACATGCAGTACATGTACAGAAGATAATTAAGTTGCTGGTAAAGCCGGTACGCTGCGTTAGGTACCTAACTATATTAATTAGACGGCAGCTCCATGAGTTAATGGCGCCATAAATCTAGATATCATGGCGTTTGCGATTAGACGTGCGCTATTTGATATGCTTGAATAGGTGTATATTACAGGATCATGGAATACTGACAAAGGCTTTATACGTAGACTGCTCCATGTTTATAAAGCATAATAATATTATTATGTTGCCAGAGAAGGTATATTAAAATAGGTTTATTATTAATTAATAATGTCAATAGAAGTCTAATAAAAAAATTGTATTTGTTAAAGCAATAAGTATTTGTTAAAGCAGTAAGTATTTGTACCTACGTACCTACTATTTATATTGTCTGTTAATTATAATAACAATAATTAGGTTTGCATAAGAATCTTCAAAATCGGCATAAGCGTTTGTTTTCTAGGGAGCTTCAAAAGGAAAATATAGCCTATATACATAATTATTACCCTCCTTCATACCGCGAAGTCGATTAAAAAGAACTTCGTATTGCAATTGTAATAGGTAGGTATTTACCTACTTCAAGTATGGCGACCCATTTCAATTTTTAACTTTTTAATCTAGCACTTTTATTACGATTACGCGTTTAAAGAAATAAAAAATAACGCTATAAAAATAAATATCTCAAATCCTTAAAAGAAACCCTTAAAAGGTTATTCAATTCTTTAGTCTTAAAAACTCAAAAGCATTTCATTTTACAACTAATTTCAATTCAATAACAATTCAATAACAATTCAATAACAACAACGATTTGCATTTCAATAACTCATACCTTCCTTATCTCATACTATCCGAAATCCTTTCAGGATTTTAATAAATAAGCCACATGGCGACAAGCCAAATCGAGCGGGCATTGTGCTACATCATATCACAATACATTATTACGCCACAGTAATTTCTACTGTCCATTAAACAATTCAGAGCAGACTTTACGATGAGACTAAATTTCGTTATACTTTGTATACGAATAATATGTTTGAAACACATTTAAATTTTCCAATGAAATACAATTTTTTATCAGTTATATAGTCTAAAAAGGCAATATTTTAGCATCAAAAACCTTATTCAATCAATTCAATTCATCAATATTATATTAATAATGTTACTAAAATATTACTTGAAAAGAGCAACAACATTAATTTTATCTATTTTATCTATTTATTTATAATTGTTATAAAATAAAAACGCCCGCTGCGTCATCTGTCCTCATAAATTGAAAACACAGACATATACTAATAGACTAATACATAATATCGCTATTACTCACTGCAATTGTTCCAAAAATATTATATTGAAAGTTGTAAAACTTAGCTTTAATATCAAAACTTTTTAGAAGATTCAATAAAAATTGTGAAACTAAATTCTTTTATGAAAATATAACTCTACAGTCGCAGTGTTGAAAGTGTCGAGACGTCTAAATCAAATAGAATCTAAGCCTTAAATCAGTTCAAAGTGTTCAAAGAGCTTTAGTTCAACATCTGTGAAGTTATTTTATTCTATGTGACCTGATTCGCTTTGGACACACTCGGCTGTGAAACTGTTTTTAACTGTAGGTAACAAACATCCAGTTATATTCATTGTCTTTTTTTTATTTACTTTTGGGTTTATTTTTTTTCTCTTTATGGGTTTATATTCGTCCTCTTTGTATATCTCTAGATAGTATAAAGCAAAGTCGCTTCCCACGTCTGCCCCTATGTCTGTGTGTAAGCTTAAGTAAATGTTTAAAACTACACAACGGATTTTGATGCAGTTTTTTTTAATAAGTAGATAGAGTGATTCAAGAGGAAGGTATATATAATAATAATTTAAAGCTGAAGAGTTTCTTTGTTTGTTTGAACGCGCTAATCTTAGAAACTACTGGACCGTTTTGACCAATTCTTTTAATGTAAGATAGTCCATTTATCGAGAAAGGCTACAGGTTATCAACCGTTACGTTGCAATTCTTAACGCGGGTGAAACCGCATGTCACAGCTATCTATATTTACAAATAATCCGTTAGTATTTTCCACTGTTCACTGAAACAAGCAAATGAAATAAATCCTTAGATGGGGGAATCCCCGGATCCAAGACGAATTAGGTTGTCTTAGTTGTCTACATCGCCTTAGTTCACTGACTAATCTCAAATTAGTGTTTGTTAGCCTCAGCTAGATTGGATTTAAGTTTAATTAACTTCTTTGTGTGTTTTAGATTGCTATAGGTTCGTAAAATGTTTTGCAGTCAGTTTGCCAACATAACAATTTTAAACCTAAAACTCGTTACGTATCCGCTTAGAGGTGAAATTTGTGTACTCTACGTATGATTCTTCTGAATTAATAATCACGTTTGCGAGGTATTCCGGTGTAATCTGAACGTTTTACTCGCTATGTAAAGGATTACAAGATTTATACGTGTGCTAAGCGACGGCGGTACAAATTAGCGCTCGCAGCAGACTCTTAATAATTTATGCGAGACAAAATATCGTTGCCTTTGCAAAAAGCCCTGTATATGTGAATAAGTGAACGTGAGGAAAGATTAGTTGTTCGAGAATCTTGTAAAGTGGAAAGTGAATTTAATCCCGAGATTTTGTTAGAACCAGGTTTCTGCGAAACTTAAGCGGCGATTCGATAATTGAACCAGAATTTTATTGCGAGTTAAATTATAAGAATGCAAAGGAATGCACTAAGGAAATACTTACATAAACAAATTACAAATAAGTATTAATGAAACCGGCGATCTTATTGCTACATACAGTAATTTCTTCCAGGCAAAAAAAAAAGTCGGGAAAAATTAAAAGAATCTGTAGAAATCTCAGAAATCTTTGAACAACAAAACTAATTAAACTAATATTATATTCTAGACAATTTCAAATGAATGACTACACTAAGAGGATTAAGGCAACCGTGCTAATTGGCTTCGAATCCCGGCCGCGGGCGAGGTGCTCATCCGTCTACAAATTCCCGTGCGCTCACCAGTTAACAGTAATGTGTCTGACGTTTGCTAGCCTTCGTACACTAATTGAGACACAACATGCTAAACTATTCACCGGAAACTAGACACACACTGAACACAAACACGGTAGGTTTACTAAAAGTGTAAAGATGTATATTATACTAGCTGTGCCCCCCGGATTCATCCGCGTTAACTAAAAGTATTTACACTTAAAGTATTTTTCAAATCGGTCCAGTAGTTGCTGAGATTAGCGTGTTCAAACAAACAAACTCCACAGGCTTATTTTATTAGGTATAGATATTTTGTGCATTAAAAAAAGACTAATTAACACGGACCTCTCCATACAATCGTAGTACTTACTCCAACACACTCCTAAAACTTACTCCAACACACTTACTCTGAGAGAGTTTAATGGGATCTTTGGAAATTTCATGTGTCAGGCACATTATAAATCAAAAGTTACTAACAGCCCTGCGAAAGACAGATGAACGGACGAACGACATAGGGTAAGTAATAGGATCCCGTTTGCACCCTTTGTGTATGGAACCAAAAGGGTCTGGATATTAGAAATTTTTACGGAATGGCAGCTACCATTTTCATATATTTGACCCACCAAAACTATTACCGAGTTATTTTGACAAAAACGCAATATATTTACTATCTAATTAAAAAACGAGCTAGCATTTAGATCCAGACACAACCTCAAACAGCAAATGAGGTTGGATATACGTACATACTCGTATAACAATGGGCTTTAGTGACAACAGTCAATACACACGTTTGCTGCTTCGGAAATAAAAGAAAAAGTTTTTACTTTCCCCTGAGAACGGAGAAACTAATTATCTCCCGATTATCCTAAGAGGATTAAGAGGACCTAACTAATTCCTTTCGAATCCCAGTTGGGATGTGGTCACTCGGTTACAATTACTATCTAAACGCTGAGTCGTTTATACTCGTACTTTTTTCTTATTGATTCTAATAATGATGAATTTCGCTTACATCTAATTCGAAATAATGTTAAAGAATAGTAGCTAGTAGCTACCTATTAATTACTCGGCTGAAAATTTTAGATAAATTGAATAGTGTCGCATTAATAAGTAACATACATTTTTTTATAAAAACAAAATTACGTTATCTGCCAATTTACTATACATACGCCTTATTGTAAGAAGCTTAATTAGAGTTAAAGTAACGATATCAATAAACAAAATTTTGCAGAGCGATCGAATGGAACAAAACATGGCCGAAATCGCCTTTGGGGTGAAACAGACAATGTTATTGCAAAGTATTGCATAAATATTTCAAGTTATTCGTTGTCAGTAAAACAAGTAATAATTACCGATAATTTTGTCGAATCATAATAAATTAAATCAAGCAAAAGCAAGTAATGCATTGCTATTTAAATTGCCTCATATATCATCTGTACAATTTAATTATGGCATAAATAAACAAGTAATTTAACCACGTATATTATTTAAATTACATTAATGTGAATATATTTAACTGTTAACAAATTTTACAGTAAATATATTATCTTGAAAAATGTAAATTAAAATATTGTGTGTAAATTAAAATAATTAATTAAATTAAAATATTTCGTGAACATTAAAATTCATTGAAAAATACAGCCAGTGGCGAACAGACCGGCGGATAGCGCAATCTTAGTAATAGGGTTTCGTTTTTCCCTCTTCAGGCACGGAACCCTTTAACATACCGATATCTCAAAACAAGTTCAATTAACTCCTTGTTTTGCAATTGCGACATCAGCGAGAGCAGAACTGTTTCTAGTTGATTATTCTATGTACCGGCTTAATAATGTTTAACAATTTGGTTCAATGTTAGTCTCCACGCTCCGTTTACTGATTGCACCCGTCTTCCAATAGCAAACACACGATGCTATCCAATATTAAGTTAGCTTGCGGTCCAGTATCTATACGTCACATTCTGAATATACTCGTACGTCATAGGTAGAGTTGATAAGATAAGGGACTTAGTGAATTATAATTATTATAAAAAAAAGAGAACGAATTAATTATTTATTTTGATTTTTTTATACATTTAAATGAATACTAAAAAAATTATAACTATAATTCATTAAAATCTAATCAAAAATTAAAACGAAACAAAAAGAAAATTACCTTCCGCATAAATGTAACGTATAAACTGTCTGAGGCTACTGAAAATGCGCATTTTTATTAGGAAAAAACGTTTTTCATTGCTTACTGCGACTTTTATGGCCAATAAAAAGGACACTTTTGTGTTAGTAGAACAGAAGACAGACTATAATATATACTTGATCTAATCAGGCAGTTCGTCTGTTAATAGACTACGGAAGTATATTAGCTTCGAGTTTATGAGGTCACAAATATTAGGGCTATTGTTACATATATATACCCTGTACGTGTATTATGAACCTTATAAAAACAGACATTTATCGGTAACCAAAACTCATTCGGAGAACTCGTGTATTAATTTAAGTGTCACGTGACCGCTGACTGACGTAACTGATGTGAACAGATTCTTGATTGTGGTTTCAAGTAATTCCTCTTACTATAATATCGATACCAAACTTTTTAATGCGCTAGGGTATACATTTTGTCCCGTTGTTATTAATTGACCTTCGTATTTACGACAGGCAGGAGCAACTCCTCAATTTTGATCAGAATTAATTGACTTTGACGCAGAATTAATTGTACAAAAGCCGTTGTTCTTTCTATAGCGTAATGGAGACACAACTCCAAAATAAAGTCTTAAACTTTTTAATTAAATTAATTCTTATTTTGTAATTGGATGTTTTGTTCTGTTTTAATTTTATACTAATATATTTTTTTATCATTATGTCCGCTACATAGGAATTAAAAGTTTTCTCTTCAAGTATTGAAAAATATAATATGTATTTCTATCAGGATAAACTAATTTAACATAGGCTAAACTAGTTTATCCTATCGGGCTTTGGACAAACTAGTTTAGTCTAGATTTAACTAGTTTATCCTGAAATCGGGTTTGACCGGTAACAAAATATATTTCTCATCCGGGTAAGAATATGATTAAATGTTGCCTGCTTTTAAGTTTGCCTGCTTTTAAGCTGCCTTTAAGTCTGCTTGTGCTCAGCGTTGGGAGATAAAAAAGTTTGCAAGTAACCTATATTTTAGTGATTTGGACATCCAAGAGTGACCTACAAGATCAGAATGAAGGGTTTAGGAACGTGATCGGGTTACGCGTTTCTTTTATTTATCATTCGAGACGTGTCCGGATCCTTGATGGATACCGGATACCTTTATCCTTTCGACACAGTATTTTGTTACCCGAATCGTTTGTGTTGCCCGAAAAAATTCTATTTCCACATCGTAACCATTTTATCAGGAAGAAATACAATGGTATTAGTGTTAGGATATAAAACGAAAATCTTATTGTCTTTTCTACGTCATCCATTTTTCTGCATTTTCTTTTTGACGAAGACTACTACCACCTGCCAAGATTAAATGCGACAATTTTAACAATAGATAGTTGATAAGTGTTAGAACTTTCACATTTCACCCGGCCCATGCCATGTGACCCGAGACGAGAAATTATTGAATCGCTGCCATCATAACTCTGCTAAACAAAAAATGTTCATGTGTGTCGATTTGCGGAAACATGTGGATGTAGACAATACTATTACAGAAAAATAATCTACCATCCACTATAATCTATTGTAAAGATCCATTGATGGTTTATTTGCCACTTCTGTATCCACTTTAATCCATGACCCATGATTTTATGAATAGTTGTGTAATATTTTAAATCAAAAACTTTTTAAAACCTTTACTAATTTCATAATAATAAAAACAATTAGTTTCGTTATATAACCAAATCTTATATCATTGCGGTCATCTGCGTTCCTTCCTTTGTAATGTTAACACGACGTGACATAGTTGCTTATACAGTTAGCATTTCCCTACAACGTTTTTCATTACCTTTATGCGCATCTCTTCATAGAGCGCAGGTGTTGACTCCTAATCGTAATGGATCGGTTCCCTTTACGAGGCTCCCGTAATGGCACAGATGCAATAAATTTTGCAACATTCGATCATCGTAAACCCGAACTATAATACTTCAATTCCTTACAATACAGTAGTGTGAAATATAGTGAAGTAATTTTAGATTACTTTCAGTAAATATTAATTAACGTAATTAGCTATTCTAAAAGTGTACAATGTATCTGCAACTAAGAAACACACTTTTGTACGAAATTTTCGAAATTCTCCTTACTGGAATTCTCCTTATATATTACCGTACATAGAACCATAAGTAGATAGTGCTATTTCCGGGTTCTATTGCTTATCTTCCACGCTATTTTCCCGGGTCTCCACTCAGAAAAGAAAATATTTAGGTAATAGTCCAACAGCCTAGGTTGTTGATATATTTCACATGACATCAAAAACAGCGGACAACTCTAAGCCATGCATGATTTTTTACGACGTTTTCCTTTACCAAAGTGTGGTATGTAACACATTAACGTCCGTAATATCGAACCGGCAGACCGAAATTTAACCTCTATGATATCAATTGTTCTTCTTTCATTAACTTTCTCCTTCTGAGAATGTTTATAATTGGACCAAATTGCTGCTACAAACGTAAAAGTAATTATTGGTTTACATTACTATAAAATTTTAAAGTTCCATGTAAGCAGTATATTTATATAGAAGTTACTAAAAATTCATAACTATTCTACAGCTAGGGCTGTCTAAAGTAAAGCCTAAAGTAATCATGCGAAGAATAATTTACTGTTTACTTAATTTTTAAGAGTATATCAGTAACATACTTACCTACTCTTTTCAATTGTACGCATTTTGTACGCATATAAATATACGTCTTTTGTACGCATATAAATATCAGACGAGTTTATTCCTTTGTAGGGAACCTGAAAGTCTTTTATAGACCTTGTTAAATCCTTACGACTGTAACAAGAGGCGTCGTTATCCGGGACTTCTTAATAATAGAGTATATAATATATCATGTCTCTGAAATATTATACGTTATGAATCATTATACCTATATCCCGACTGTATTTTAGAAACGGCAATGTTTCTTATTTCTTATGAATTTCCAATTTCTTTCTCATATTTAATAGGAGTCTGAAGAGGAGAAGCAGTGGGTCTGTGACGGTTTTCTGAAGACGAATAATTTAAAACTGGATTTATATACAATTTTTGAAAAATGTAGACACTTGAAATGTTATCACACTCGAGACGCTAACCTCAAAGTCTATTTTAACAACATAAGCAAGCGAAGCTGCTAACATTTCATTAGTCGTACATAAAATTCCGCAGGATGACTCCTCGCATGCTCCGAAACTCGCATTCCTCTAGTTTTTGTGTTCATTTATTACGAAAACCCAACGAAAACCTTGTGCCATAAAACAAAGCAGGAAGTTAAGAACTTTATTTGGAACACCGGATACGTTTTGGGAATTTTTGATACGCAAAAACATTTTTATGCTCCCTTAAAAGAAGTTTCCTGTTGGCGGAAACGGGGAAGTATTTAAAAGCAAGTTGTTATTGTATGTTGTTTCAACATTTTCGACATCGCATTTTAAATGAAAACCTTTTTATTAATTGGTCATTTCAACTTACAAAAAACGGAACTGAAATTTATTCCAGAGTTGTTGATTTTTTGTACATTTTTACTATATTTACAAAAACCTAAAAGTATCACAAATGGTTGTCCTTATAGCTCGGAACCAGAATAAAGCTACTTATCTTCAGCTTTTCGTAAGAGGCGACCAACTCAGGACTTCTGCGGTCACGGGCTTCTAGACAGACGCCATCCTGCCAGTTACCTCGAAAACTTATAAAATTTATAAAATATTTGCATGCATAGGTAGAGAAAGAGGATATTTTTACTAGAATAAGACCACTTTTAAAACCTTATGTTTGCAAATAAAGTCTAAAGTCTACTATTTTTAAAGACGAAATTAATTTGTGTATTTCATCTAGTTTTTTTTAACATAAAATTGACAACTATATAGAGATTAGTTACTAAGAAAGCACCGTAACAAAATCGAGAGCTTTCCTAATAATTGTAATGGCCCCTGCCAGAGCATGTGCCCTACAAAGTCATCTAAAGAATGCAATGTAGAGTTGGTGGACTGAACGTCTAGAGTGCTCAAAGAGCCAATATAGGTAAGAGAAATTGCGACTGTCCCACTGCACTGTCAATAAGAGATTTATAAATAGTTCTAGCCGGCAAATTGATCTTCTGAAATGGGAGAAAGGTATATTACAAGTATTCTCTTACTGTTTTCTTAAGATTGCCAAAGCAATAATTTATTTAAAGGAATGTTTATTTTTGTAGAACAAACCTCAACTTGTCTTTATTGATAACAGCTCTTATTCTCAGTTCTTCAATCATATCTAATGTTAACACGTTGTTTTAGGATGACGGCCCGCGTGGTGTAGTGGTTACCACGCCAGTCCACCATTTGATGGGACCCGGGTTCGATCCCCGGCGAGGCAAAAATTTAAATGATGAATTTATATTTCTGTTCTCGGTACACTAACACCCAGTGTTTGTGTATTTGTCTTTGTATGTGTCTATGGCACCCGCGACACAGGGAATCCTAATGTGAGGCTGTGAGTGTGAAGCGTTTTAAAAAAAAAATGTTATATCAACCTCAAGAAATATCAACAAACTCTGTTTTTTAGATTTTTTTCGATAAAATGACCCATCGGTAAAATTATGTGGACTATTTACTAATACTACTAGTAATAATTTTATACGTCGATCTTATCGGAATCTGTTTACTTGTCCATTTGGCTTGTTATTATAGATCACTTTACATATTACATTCGTAGAGAACCAAGAGAGTAGGTAAAAGAAATATTTCCATTCACACATTTTTTTGCTACTTTACTAGAGACTTTGAAGTGAGTTTGAAACTATGGTAGGGCATCAATTTAATCAAATCTTTGTATAGATAAACAAAGATGAACAGAACTAAGCATTGCATCCACGGATTTCTGCTATTTCTGTTTGCAATCCACAAATTAAATAGCGTTGTGCTCTATTGTATATTGTTTATTGTTCAAACAATGAGATAGATTTTGAGTTTTCAATATTGGACCGAAACCATTACCTACCTAAATTCAATTTTAGTTTGATCAAACTAAATACAATTTAGTTTAGGTTAGGGTTTTCCTATGAATTAATTTTGTGTTTGTATTATTGTATAAATTTATGTATCACTAGCTGTGCCCCGCGGTTTCACCCGCGTTAAAAAAATTACTCAACATTTTCCTTCACTGCTCTACTCCTATTGATTGTAGCGTGATGAAAAGTATACTATAACCAGCTCTGAAATATGAAAAATAATTGCACTAAGTTTCTTTAAAATCCGTCGAGTAGTTTTTGTTTCTATAACGGTTATACAACAGATTTATTATAAGCATAGATAAATAATATAGCCAAGGACATTATGTTTAATATTTCGCACGTATTATAACTATAACTATTTTGTAACCATGTAGTGTTTGAGTAAGCCTCGCGTAATTAATTTGTAAATACTTATGTTATTAGATTTCGACAGACGAGGAATCGTTTATAAAATGCTTTAAGAACTACGGAATTTTAATAATCTTTGAGGTTTTTGTTTGCCGCGACGTCGTTTGAGCGGTATTTCGAGTTTAAGGCTCATACTCGTATATAAGGTTCGGTCAGTTCAGTCCCATAACATAAACTTCCAGCTACTGCTGTAACTAATCTGAGCATTAAAGCTTCCACATTTAAATTCAGCAGTGCTCTCCATCTAAAACTTGAAGCGAAACGCGGCAAGACAGCAAATGTTACAGCAGCAACATTGACAAATTGTGGTGCGCGTTGTGTAGCCGCGTCTCACGTAATGGACGAGCGACAACATGCTGTTATGTGTTTAGGTTAATGTTTATACGTGTAAGGTAAAAATGGAACAATATTTATTATAAATACTAAAATTAAATTTTTATTTTATCGTTTATATGTTGCAAACCAACATGCAAGCCACCTTATGTTAAGTGGTCGCCGAAACCTGTAGACGGCCTTGTCCAAACTCAAATAGGGTGCAAGTTCTATCTAAGATCATACGTGGAGGCGTTGCTACTCATGTGGGCTAAGACGGTCGCCTCAATTATAGTGCGTCTAGCGTCCACCCTACAAGTATTGCTTAACGGCACGGTAGGTTATAAGGATTGTATTGGTACCTCCCTGGAACTTTATAAGGTCTACCACCTCCAAACTCAGTGTCCGTCCTAAACTCCAAAACGTCCAAGATATTTGAAGTGAAAAATTGAAGTCTTTTTAAAGCTAATAAAAGCGTGATAAAATTAAATTATCTTAACATAAAAAAAACTACATGCATTATTACTTATAATTAATTTTATCAAAAAAAAAACTTCGAATTTTTTTTTTTTAAATACGATAGGTACATACCTACTTGTATTAATAGCTACAAAAGAACTATTTCTCACATTTGATGCCACACTTTTGTTGCCCAACAGTTTTATATTCCCACGGCGATATCTTACAAGTAACAGGAATTGGTCCATCTATCCACCGATCCATCTTTCTTTAGACACCCACTACTAGAGATAATCCTTCCCTTGTTAGCGCCGCTCCGTTTGCTCCGATACTTTATTCGTGTCACAGATGGGCAGGCTAAAAGGAAATAAAATCCTAATAAAATTTACAAAGTAATCAAGAAATTGGTATTATACCTTTATAAAATTTATCGAACAAAAACATTTAAGTGCCCTCAATATAATAAAGGACCCACCGAGGATACTGCCAATTCTAAAAGCTCTTAATTCTAACCAAAATTAACGCTTCCTTGTTTCAAGAATAAAGGACATGTTCCACGTTTAGAAGTTACGAAGATGAATAAATACCTTACATGATGTCGGAGGTGATTTTTACACGCTCGAGCCCGTAATGGACCTCCGCTCACACGTTGGATTAAAATAAATGAGGGCTAGCAAGGAGGTTAGCGAATTCGTGCGGTTGGCGGAACACGACCGTAGTCAAGCGATCCAACGCGAAGTCGCGGGTAATTGTCACCAGGCGGCGGTTGGTGCCCTGTGTCTGTACGGAGTAAAGTCAGGAAAAAAAGAAAAAACGGATATCTATAGATAAATATAAAATGTTTAATCTGCAAAGATAAAGAAATTGTTACGCCATCTATTTGTAATAATAGTGTTATTTCAATAAACATCTGTATTAGGTAATTCTACATCATTAAAGAGCATAAATTGCATTGCATAGGTAATATATTAATTGGAATATTGTGACCACTGTTTAAACAAGTAAACCTACGCAGATTTGTACAGTAAGTGTGGCATGCATTCTTGCTGTTAATCACATATAAAGCTACAACCTCAATCCATTTCAGGGACGCCTTTTCTTAAATACTGAAACCGAATCAACTTGATGTTATGAGGTTGTAATAACCATTTGATAATGGACGTTATATTACATTACTTTGTATACGACAGTTACTCGCTGACGATGTGACAATCACGATGCGGTTAATCAACCTCAATGTTTAATTTCATTAATTACAAGCTTAAGATCTCCCAAGACTTTCGTTCGCTTAAAATTGGGTAACTTAAAGTCAACGAATTTCTTTCAAAAATGTGTTCTCAAAACAAACAAACTTAAAAGCAAACAGGTAATAAATAAAATAATCTAAAAGCATTTCAAATAAAACCTAATGTCTTAGTATTATTCCTATTGTCTTAGATTAACATTAAAGTGTAAATCAATATTTTACTCATCTCATTTGTGCATCAAATAAAACTGTGCGCTAAAACCGTAATGAGAAAACTAGTCGTAGGTATATACGAATAAGTTTTGTCTAAATATAAACTAAAACTGCAACTCTGCTCGAACTTTTCGTTATATTAGAACAAAACGCTGTGCAATTCTGAGAAGAGCAGAAAATTACAATTGCTTATACATAATAGGTATTCAAAAGTAGTAAAACTAGATAGCATTGATGGCGAGCACAATCTTACGAATATGTATCGTAGGTTAGACCAATCCGCATTGGAGCAGCGTGGCGGAGTATGCTCCAGGCCTTCCTCGGTTGTGGGGAGGGACCCATGCCCAGCAGTGGGACATGAAAAGGGTTAAAGGCAATGTGTATCGTAGATACAGACACCGAGCTATCGAGAATAGCTTGGTTTACCGGTACTGATAGTAATCTAATATTATGAAATTTTTAGCGACAACGATGCCAACAAAGGGCCGCATACCTTCATAACCTCTTGGCGGTTTCTGCCGACGTCACAACTTTCGGTAATATATTGGAAACGTACGATAATTTGTGCGGAATTTTCCAATATCGGTCACGACGGAGATTTTCGTTTCGTGCCGGAATGCGACCAGCCTACGTCTACGATATTAAAATTATTACTAAATAGCTATCTGAGAAAGGGATGTGACAATAAAATCGACTACGAAAGCTTTTATCATTAAACGGTTCGCGAGTATCTGTATACATTTTTAATAGTAGAAGCGGCTTAACACACGTCAGTTGTAACATTAAAAACTACGAGATACTTTCTTCAAGTAACTTTATTGTGTGGATTTATTATATTAACCGAAAATTTAAACAGACTTCAATATAAAAAGTATTAAGTAATTTACATCGCCATTTTTACCCATTCCAAAAAGGAGTATATTCTATGTTCGTCTGTGTATGTACATACATATATTTTTTTTTTTCGTCATCACACCTAATATACATTTTGTTTAATTTGATTTACAGTAGGGGCGTAAATTGCTGCGACACGTTTTTTACTGTTGCAGCAGTTTTGAATCCTAAATTATGTGTATTATATTTTTATTTCCAATAAATGTGTATTAAAATTTTAATACTTTAAACTACCCGCTAGCTGATGTACCTACTACATGTTACTGTTCATAATTATAATAAATAAATCCAACAAATGTAGGCAAAGTCCTTCAATAAGTTATTCCTACTTACTGAAACCGTTCATCGTAGAATGGTATTGCGTTGTCATAAAGCTTGAGTGAGTTACTGCTCGCTTAAGTGTATTAGAGCATTCCCATAAGGATCGACCCGTATTTTTCGTAAATATGCGCTCCAACTATTTTGTTTATTAACTACAATATACGTTCATATACAGAAAACGTATTTCAATTTTATTAGAATTCATAGGAATTCAGAAAATACTATCTACTATCTTGATTGCTGAAAGCTTTTCTAAGGCTTTTCCACAGAATTGAGATGATAACACCATTCATAATAATGAAATACACGTTATATATAATATGTCTCAAAAAATTCTCAAAAACCTACTTTCCCACTACACACATTTACTCGTAATTGTGATAGGTCATAAACATAATAGGTATACACAAAAGAGAATATGTATGTATGTGGGTATATATTAAAGTACAAAGCATGTCATGAGGTCAGTGCGTGAATGGCGCATGTGACGCCGACATAAACTATAAGTAATGGGGCACGCTCGTTGAAGTTGGAAAGTTTCGTCTCATAGAACAGTTTGTAGGAGGCAAATATGTGTCATACGGGCTCACTCGCAATGGGCGTTATACAATTAAAAAGTCCTTAGTCAAATAGCAGCGCACATAGCCCCGCTGGTAGTGTGGATCGCTAGTGATCACAGTGTTAAGCAACTACGGGTGCGGTCGGGATTTGAATGGGTGAGTGGGAAATTTCATGCGCGCTTCCGTGCTTATGAGGGCACCCGGTTGTAATCGGAAGATAACAGTCGTTAAACCTAGTCAAAGGCCCTTTGGACGGTTTGACAATATCCGACACGGTTTGGTCACTAACCCGTTTCTCCACCAATCCGCATAGGAGCAGCGTGGTGGAGTATGCTCCATCATATCTCATGTAGAGCCAAGCTTCTAACTCTATACGCCCTATCTCTAAAAGCCCTAACTTCACAAAATACATGGCTTAGCCGTTTTGTGATCCGTACGTGTCTACTGATGCGCATAACAGAACCAAATGACACGTTTAAAATTATTTGTGCTTTTGCAACGCGTTTAAAACCCCCTACATGTACAAGATGCTACGTGCTACGACGCCTACGTACGACACAATGCTACGAGCTACGAGTGATTTTAAAACCAAATATCAATCCTCAAACTACGAATAAAAACCTTCTCAACTACGACAATGCTCATTACTCTCTGCTTTCCATTTCCTCTGTCCCTCGTCTGTTCTTCTGTTTTTTATTTCTTATTAAGTATTTTTTTTTTAACATGACATTATTCAGTCTGTGCGACTGTAACTCTACATGTCTACAAAGTGTGTATAGTTTTTCAGGTCTTTATATTGAGATTTTATTACGCTTTGGTCTAAACGTAACACTCATGCCTGTTAGCGTTGGCTTTGAACGTTTACTAAAGGAAATAAGGTTTCATGTCTACTCGCAGCAAGATAATATTATGTTTTAACTTGACAATATTGTATGTTATAAACGTGGACATTCTACAAAATGTAACATGGTATACAAAAGCAAATAGGTATAAGGGTCTTAGCAGCGGCTAACTGCGGGAACGGATGCTGTGCTGGGGTTGACGTAGGCGGAAATAACAGTTCAGCTCAGTTTAAACAACAGACCATCATATCATAATAGTTATACGTAAATAGTTAACTTTTAAAGATACTAAACTGTAATAACGCATGCGGTAATAGTACATTCAGAAAAGTAATTTGACACCCATATTGGTTATGCGCGCGCTGTTGAATTGTAGCTAAATAAACATTTCTCATCAATTTTATTTTCATACAATTTCAATTCATGTGAAAAATAAAACATTTTAATGAGAACTATCGCAGTTGTTTTTTATTCCATAAAATTTTATTTATTAAACATTCGAGCCCGCTATTAAATTTCAATCAACAGGCAAAATAAAAACGGCAGTGAAATAAGTGAATATGGTATTAAATGAAAAACACCTTGAACTTATATAAATAAACCATCCATCCATTCAACAAAACGAAGAAACGATTTATTTTGATTTAAACTACAAATAATAAAAATAGTTTTAAAAATGTTACACATCTGCCAGGCACCACAAAACGGCCTATTTCTTATTAAAATATTAAAACTTAAAAAGAAAAAATCTTATAACAAATAATACAAAAGTAGGGTACTTACGTTCCTCGGACCTTTTTGCTAAGCTGTTCCAAATTGGAATTCTTGTTGTTAGTTCCCCACGATTGTTTCCAATAATGCCAATGAATTACCACTGAACAAACTTTGCGATTGCTTGGGAAGTTTTTAATTTGATTCCAACCATTTCCGACCATTACAAGACCAGCTAATTGAAACGGAATAAGGAAGCTTTCTCACAATGTTTGTGTGTTACTGTCTTAATTTCTTTAAATGTTATTTCTACAACTCTAATGACAACTTTAGGTAATTTATTGAATCCTTTATCATTACACCTTTAATAATTTTTTTTTTTATAACAAATGTCAAGGACATTTGCCACACAGCCTTAAGGCATTTTCTCATAGGTGACCCTTAGCGAAAGTAGAACGTATCATAAAGCATTTTTCGCCATACACATATTTTCTGATATTGCAAAATGTGAATTATTCCAAGTATAATTTTAGTTTTAGAAAAATAGGACTCTACCACCTAATATGCATCTACTTATACTTACACTTACTTACTTATACTTATTTATATTTACATTTTGGACATCGATTGTTGTTGGAAACTTAAATATATTATATCAGATCGTATTAAGCAACTACGCAACGTGTTTTCCCAATTTCTCATTTACTCATAGATGGTATGCGAGAAACAGTAAATAAATTTCACGCTTGTTGGGTTGCCGCTGTAAATAAAACAAAGTTCTTTCAAGGCTCGTCCGACAAAATAACCTTTTATGCCGGCAGCGGTGCTAAATGACGACTATTTATTTTATTTACACCATTTATACCCATTTGAAGCGCTCCTCCGCATTTTATTTCATAGGACACGCGATCACTGTCTATTTTCTCGGTGGATGGCGTACGGAAGGTACATACCTACCTAAGACCAGAAAGCAGCTGTTTTCCTGTGAGCAGCCTAAATGATTACAGTTAACAGAAATTCCTTTGCATATAATATATACAGATACATTTATATTTATAGTTACCATTCTATATATTTCTATATCATATTCTATATATTTCTATACAACCTAACCTAATCCTGACATGTTCGCTCAATTACTTTCGACTACGATAAATTAGTTTAGACTAGGCCATACCAGTTTATCAGATTGTATGTATTTCTATCAGGTAGGATAATCTTGTTTGGCTTAGGATAAACTACTTAGTTTATTCTTAAATTGGGTTTGGCCGGTAATATATAGGTAGGTATATATATATATATATACTAGCTGACCTCGCAAACGTTGTTCTGCCATATAAAAAAGCGTACTAATTCAGGTCGCCCTCTTAATAAAGTTTTAGCAAAGCGGTAGTAATTCCACTACTAAATGGGAGCAGAAAGTATGTTAATTTGTTCGTTACCGCACCCCGAGCGAACCCGCACGCCGTCAATTATCTCATTCTGAACCATATCTTTCTATTCTTTATATCAATACAATCACTATGAACAGTAACATGAAATGTAAAGTAGATAAATAGAAACATAAATAATGTTTACTACGTACACATATTAATAGAAACAACTAGAAAATTAAACTGTTCCAAATTGGAATCTAACAAAACATTAAAATGAGAACTCAATTAATGTCTTAATATACGATTTCTTTTAGATATCTATAGTATGTCTGTCAACATTCCAGTTACCTTATAAGTAAAAGATACTTTTCCCCTACGAAAAGAGCTTGTATTTACATATGTCTGACCTGTTACACGGTAAATGAGTCCGTTGAAAATATGTTAATGTGTCCAACACTAGGGCACATTTATTTTATTCACGCCTCTTCATTTCCATTAAGGATTGATGTCGCTGAAAAACCTCAAGCCCTCTTTTAGAAATGACCGCCTAAAATATCCCTCGGCGTGGGTATACCTTTGGCTCATTATGCATTCAATGTAAGGCTAATAAAAGTTTATGAAAAAAGTCGGGTCTCACATTTAAAATTTTATAATGGTAATTTATTTTCATAACACTTTTATTGTGATAAAATTGTAATATTTCTTTCATTTAACATTCTTTAATTGATTGCAACCTTTTAAGTATAGATAGATATATAATTTTTCTACACACGTTTTCTTAATGTCACTAACTAAAATTACTTTTAAATAAATAGAGGCAACGCTGTACAATTCGTCGTCATGCAAGCCGATGAGACTTGCCGCATTAGATGTTTCACATCATGAAACGCTTAATACTTTGACAAATATAAGTTACATTACGTATATAATATTGGTTATCCTTACCTGTCAAAGCTAAAATTATCCAAACTTACGAAACCCATTGTTCCTACCAATGCTGCGCCGAGAAACTTAAAGCTTTTATAAAATAACTAGCTACGCCCCGCGGTTGCACCCGCGTTAAGAATTACAACGTAACGTTTGATAGCCTTCCTCGATAAATGGACTATCCTACACTAAAAGAATTTTTCAAATCAATCCAGTAGTACCTGAGATTAGTTCGTTCAAACAAACAAACTCTTCAGCTTTATATTATTAGTAAAGATAAAGAAGATAAAATAATTAAGTTCTGTTTCACAGGCTCTATTTACTACGTTTGTAATGTTTTATCTATGTCCTTGTGGTGTTATTTTAAGTGTTATAACATTACATTGCGCCGTTGGAAACTCTACAGTTCTATTGTAATATAATATCCGGTGGAAATGTACACCGCCAATATCCTCAATTCCTGGCGCCGCGACACGCTTTGAACTGTTTCCTTAATTATAATCAAGTACAATGTTATCTAATTAGCTTGCTTGTTCATATCAGTGTAGATTCCAGTTAATTATTTATTGTATATAAGTATTTTTCTTACATATTTCACTATCCGCATTGTGTTAAGATTTTCCTTATCTATCTGTTGCCGTGTAGTAGTGAAGGAAAACATCATGAGCAAATGTGGGTGAACAGGAGTTCTCCATAATCTAATATGTAAAATTTCCATGTCACAATGTTACCGTACTCCTCCGAAACGGCTTGACCGATTTTTACCAAATTTTATATGCGTATTCAGTAGGTCTGAGA
>DWAV01000365.1:0-20850 GCA_018231305.1 Noctuana lactifera
CCGTATCACTCCAACTTTAGTCTTTTTATGTGGGATACACACATCCCGATATATACTTTATCAAGATATTCGATTTGTTTGACTTGTACATCGGGTCTTTCCCTCAAAACATTTCTGACATCGTCTATTTTAGTATACCGAAATTCCATCTTATGAAGTATTTTTCGCAACGTCTTTTCAGAGCCATTATAATTAATAGCCTCAGATAACTTAGCTTTTAACGATTTTACTGTCGGCAATTCATGAAATCGTAAATGAAAATCGTACACCATTCTGCGAACAACATCATTATCAAAATCGTCCATATCTAAACGGAATTGCTTTTTTGATATCCCTTTTTTTTTTGGAGTGCGAAAGTGAAATGAAATGGATCATTTTTCAGAATCAACTTCGTTTAATATAATATTTTTAAGATAACAGTCATTAAATAACCTCATAATAAGCTTAGCTTTTTTCTTAACAATAATTTTATTTGGGTATTAATTTGAAAACTTTCTTAAATCCCTGGATTAAATTATAATAACATAAACGGATAGTACTCCGGGTAGTGCGCGGAACACACACTTTCGAACAATGTTTAATTTGACAAATTGCCTTTTGCTACCACTTTCTTTTAATTAAAGGCACCCGTTAAAGTAGAAAACTTTGTAAGTTCTTTAATTACAAAATGAATTAGTTATGAAGATCGTTTTATTCATCTTTTGCTTAAGAATAACTTTAATAGTTTTATTTATTTTATTAACAATAAAATTATTTATAGATATTATTATTAATTGGTACAAAGATGGCGAAAAGTATATAACGGCGTAACCAACGTTATACACCTACAGATAATGTGTAATCGCTGAAAAAATTCTGCTTTCCTATAAAATTTACGTCTTTATAATATATATTTTTGTTAATTATTCGTCTACCTACAGAACTATATACAGGCCGGTTTTAATAAACTGAACGTAGATTAACATCCATCTTGATATCAAACCTCGACTAACTATATTATTATTACCTAATATGTCATAGTCATAGGAAACGATTATTTCCTATCTATTAAAGGAGGAAGGAATCAAATTCACGTGAACAGGTTAAACGAAAATGGCTAATAGTAAAACTATGGTCGATATTTCATACTTTAATCTAAACGGAGTTAACACGCAACATAATTAATACAATGTACCTATTGTATGCCACAATATGCTCACAGATGTTTTTGGCTCATTGTAAACACGAGTTAATTCCGAACGGTATTTCGTTTTTACCAAGATAAATAGCAGCCCACCTGTAATGCTTTCCGGAAAGAGCCGACTTTTCCAACCATCTACCTAATCAAATAATAATGAAAGCGACGGTAACCAACCCTTAGAGAATACAGCCATATTACATTCTGTACAATCCGTATATTGTTATAATAAGTTGTAATAATTTTTGTATGCCCATAGGCCACGTAAATGAAATGGCACAGATTTCTCAACAAACCAATAGATATATTGAGTTAATTTCCGTTTAAATCCCGATCACCTGAACGAACGGGTGCTAGACCGTTGTAATATTCAACGGAAGATCCGTTTAGCATTTTATTTGACATTGCAACACGTACGTGGCTTGTGGAGGTCGTTGTAGCTACTGCGGTTCCGATGCGGTACCAACGGAAAATTTATGTACCACTGAGCGTGCAAGTCTAGCTTTCTACCCAGTGAGGCCGACCGAAATCATACTCCTTAGCAGTTTTCGTAAAGCGCGTACTCCATTGCGGGCGCTGTAGTAGCATCCGACACACTCGCCGTGGTCGGGCAACCTCCTAATGCAAATAACTGCGAATTTCCAAAAATTGGGAGATGTTATTAGTAGGCATAGGATCCTTGGGGGACCCTCCGCTCAAATATTAAGTTTCGTAAGAATTTTAAATTAGAGCATTAGCCGTGGCGTCTCAGCAGAGTTAAATATTAATAATGCTCTCTAGGCGAACCGGGTAGAAGACTGAAAACAATGAATTTTTAATAGTTATTCTCCTTTGCGACGGGCAATTAATGTAATGAGGTAGCAAGTTTTAGCCTGCCGGGGGTCCGGCTGCAAATTGGAGTTAATTCTCCCCTAGATTGCGTTGCGATTATTCTACTTGACTCGACTTAAAATTTCCGATTAGCTTTTAATTAATTAAGCTACGTGTAATGAGTGAATTATTTATTACAGTTAAAGCTCCGAATTGATTATAAGAATTAATAAAATAGCCTTATTTCTTGGAAACAACATTACTTTATGATGAAATCTATAAGTCGTAAACGAATCTATAAGAAGTAAACGTTATTTCGAAACCATTAATAAAGATTTATTGCTACTTTTATAAGAATAACATTACTTAGGGTAAGGCACAAAACATAACATAGATTGATTTAATATCTGTAAATTAAATTTAGACATACTCCATATGAATGTTACGAACGTAGAGTACCTATCATTCTAAAAACGTGTCATGCGTGAAGTTTGCGAAATTGGTAGGTAATAATTTACATAAGTACCTACATGTAACGTTTTATTACAATATTTATTATTTTTATGAAAGTGTACACTTACAAAGTAGCCTTTGAATAAGATTCCCTGTGGTGTAGATGTCATAAACGTGTACTAAAACAAGACAAACAGTCTATTCTCAAATATCTTTATTCAAATTTTTGTTTAGTTAAAAATTGAACCTCCAAAAATCTCGTATTTCTCCTGAAGGGTCTTTAACTTGCACTAGTGGACCATCGCAGTAGATGCCACTACGTGATAAATGGGCATGTATAAGAATAATTTATTGTAGTCTATTATCTATTTAGGAATGAAATAAACAACTAGGTAATTAAATAGTTAACGTATACGAAAGCGTGATATCTTGCTCCTTTTTTCAAATGTTTCTTTCACAGGAATCCTAGTTATGTCTGATTTCGACTCTTGTTTGCTGTAGTATTTTCCGACCCGTTTTCCTTACGTGCATTGAATATAGTTATGAATGTCGCTACATTTGTGTTGGTAACATATCGATGAGCATTTTTAGATTAAAAATATGTAAGTATGTAAGGTGTACTACATACTTACATACAAATACAGACGATAATAAAAAAATCGAATAATGATTTTAATAATATAATAAGTATTATTTATTTAACCTACTTCGGTTTCAGGCCATTCGAATAGATAATTTGTTTTAGATTTAGAATTAAACATCACAATGATTCTTACAGCAAGATTTAATAATTTTTATCGTTTCCATTGAAAATATTGTAAAAATATGATAAGCGCAAACTGAAAAAACTTTCAAATGTTGCGCGGTTTCCAGCACCAACGAGTCTGAAGATGGTAATTTTATTTCCCCCCACTTTTCGTATTTCACGAGGTAGAACATTTTAAAACATAGAATGTAGAAAACGTTATCAAACTTTTACCAAGAAAGTCGTATCCGGAAATTCATTGCTTTGTACGTGCTCTTGGAGAATAGGAATCAATATTTGTTATTGCATGTTGCGTGGCCCATACTGCTTACAACGGCAATGGAATGGGCAAAGAGGTATTGTTTTATTCCAATTGGTTTTCGATTTTGGCGGTCTTAAAGCTTTTGTATTGCCTTTTCCTGTGCTCAATTCTAATCGATCTGTAAACGGATTTTCTACTTTGGGTCATAACATGATTCGGTCGGTACTAAACTAAAAAGTCGGTAAGATTTCATTTGTTGTAGTCCACAAGACACAAATTTTCGGATATAAGCGTTAAATATAACTTAAAGCATCATCATCATAGTTCACCAAGTGCTTGAAAATTAAAACCTAAACTGGCAATAAATAATAATAAACAATAAAATGTAAAACAATAGGAATAGGTGATGGGGAATATATTTTATTCACAAAGCCAGTCTGTAGGTGGTTAGTTGTTCATTCGTTCATCTTTGTCAGACGACATTGCTTTTTTCTCGTGCCTACGCGAGTGTAATTTGTCCTAGCAATCTGCTGGATTACTTTCAAATCGCTCACCGGTTTCACCTACAGTGAACTATTGGGGCTGAAGTGGTAGGTGGAAAGAAGATTGACATTTCAGTATTAAAAATAAGCAACACATACTTTCTAAGCAAGGTTGTATTTAGGAGCTCTTCGTTAGTTCTATTTCTTATAGGTATTTGTTATAGGGGCATGCTCCACCACGCTACTTAATTACGTATCGGTGGAGATACAGGTTAGTGGCCAACTCGTGTCGGATATTGTCCAGGTGTATTGTGACCATGTTTAGCGATTGTTTTTATTTTATAGTGTTATTGATGTAACAGACAGGTCCGACGGCTAACCGTGCCTTCTAATGCACGCGCGCGGAAACTCGTGAAACATGTAATAATTAGTTATTGTCTGATATTAATTAGTTAGTATTCTGTACCTAAATTCGTAAGTTCTAACTTTGGAATTAGTGCGTACTAAAATAATTAAAATCACCGGCAGCGGTCTCGCACCGTTTGTCTCCATAATACAAATACATTTGTTTTTCTTAGACGCCGGTGTAATTTGTTCGTGCAATATGTCACGGGGTGGCGTCGTACGGATTAGGAGCAGATCGGTCTTGGCTCGTGTGAAGACTCTACGTTGACACAACAGTCTCTCCTAGCAGTGTATTATTTAGGCGGTGTTTCTCCTTTACGTTTTTGATATCGATCCTAAGGTTTTGCATTACCTACTATAGTTTTGAAAAGAAAACGCAGCGTAACGTAACGTACAACTGCAAGTACTTCGGATACGTTAATTAATACTAATATTTCACCAAATAGTTACGGAACTGCAAAACCTCATCATGCACTCAAGAACCAATAATGAAATGAAAGCCACAGTACGAAACGGACTCATCGGGCAAATAACGTGAATAAATAACATTTTTACATGTAAGAATCTCAAATAATGCGATTAGATACAAGGAGGTAACGGAATACAAACATACACGTATGTTAAAATAATGCCGTCCACGAAACCGAATTTGAATTTTTCCCTTTGTGCTTCACCGACGTCGTGTATTGTATTTTCGTTTTATTAAAAGCAGGAAAATAAACAAAAATTTTGGGTCTCGCCTCCACCGGGGTGGGCACGGCCTGTACGCCGCAGGTACCTATGTACATACTTACCTCGTACCTACCCTGCGATAACTCGTAATAAAGTGGATGTATTATTATTCCCTCTTTGTTGCTACAGCCTGTGGCTTACACGCTCCGAGGTATTTAATGAGAACAAAAGGAAAGAATTTAATATAAATTTAATTAAAGTTGTTTACCTATCCATGAACAATGTTCATCAAAGTATGACATTATCCTTTCTCGTCAGTGTTAACAGTACAACAAATTTATGAGAACCGTTAGTCTATAGGTACATAGTTTTAAATTAATTGCATGTATGTGTTGTTAGTAATTTATTACAAACACATTTTTATTTGTATGCCGGAATGTTCTGTGTGCCTATTTTCGCAGTTCTTAGAGGTGTTAAGAAACGTGTAGGTATTTACAACAGGGGGTACTTTGACATTTGCTTCATGTTGGGATGTTGCCAACAAGCACCGGCAGCGTGTAGGAGATATCATTAAAGGCATGGCATATTGACCTGGTGGTCGTATTACAGCCATAAATAAAAATGTAGAACGCAGGGCCGCCAATAAATAATAGTTACGAACTAACATCTACGTTAGCCATATATATTAGGTAATAACGGAAAATAGTTTAAAAATATGTTGCAGAAAAGTATTTTGTGATCTAACTCACAAACTCTCTGCTAAAATAAACTACGTCCTTATATTAACGCAAAGACACACAAAACACAAGTCGAATTTCAAACTGAACGTAATAATCGAAATGTGAGAAATTGATAAAGATCCCCTTAAGGTGACACATCAAATTACAAAAACAATGTTTGCCATCCCATAGTTTAACAACAGCCTGAGGGAGCAATGGCGAGGGGCAAAACAACACATCCCCTAATTAAATAAAAATTCCGTACAGAGAGGAACTCCTTCTCACAAAGCGCAAAACAATAAAATTCATAATACCTCATTATAATTAAGTAAGGTAATTAAGGTTTTCAGACAGCGTAAAATTGCGAGTTATTTACCGTTTTTCTCTTTCGTTTAAAAATGAACTCGCTACACAAATTTTAATATGTACCTACAGGGGAATGGTAAGGTAATTTGGTGGAGCGCACTGTATTTCAGTTTCGCGTGGTAATGTCCTCATATAAAATGAATGATCGAAAAAGTTTAAATTAAGGGATAAATATGTTTACCTTTCCACGTGTAAGATGTGAACAATGAAAAGCGTTCAGTTGTAATCTTTTTATTGATGGATGGCAGTGCCCCAGCGGGACGATCTTGTGCAATTTCTACTTCTGCTTTTTAAATTCTATCTCTATTTTCTATGTGGTTACATTCTTCTATCGCAGAAGTAAATGCTTATCTTTCTTTTGGCACCTATACGGCAGAATGGAGATAACCTACTGCATGTTTGTTGTCGATGTTTTCCCTTCCAGTGACTTTATTTAAATATTAGCGCGGCCATTAGTATAAGTTACCGGCACGGCATATAACGTTAAAAAGTCTAATAAATGTATGACACGGGATTACTTGAAACTACACGTCGTTCAACGAGAACGAGTTATTCTTAGTTTTATACAGAAGATAAGTCTTTTTAAGCGCTATATAAAATCTACATGTTCTTTAGAACACTAGGAAACAATTTTAGTAACTTTAAAACATAATTGATGTTCGATTTTAATGTGCGCACTGGCGCGCATCTTAAGTATAGTAGATTAATTTTTATCCTGGTTGCCCGTGCGCAGGGTGTTTGCTATTGTCAGACTTATGTTTTATATAGAACTATACTAATTAGTTATAGTCTAACAGAATGCCATGCGAACAACTTCATACATTGCATTTTGACGTTATGTGCTTTGTCGGTTAATTTAAAAGTTATATTAAAATGTTTCAATTCTGTCTGTAGCTGAAGTGGGGAATTGCGGAGTTCCTTTGGGCATGGAGAACGGGATGATATCGAATGAGTCCCTCTCAGCCAGTTCCAGCTACGATCAGAGCGTCTCACCTCTCAGTTCACGGTACGTACTTAGTAATTTTTTATCAAATGACAACCAAACCGTTATTTAAGTAAGTTAATTGTATAGTAATTTGCGATCGCCCATGTGCTTTACTTTAAAGTATAAATAAAAATATCAAACTTGTACAAAAAAAAATTAAGATAAGGGCATAAATTGTTTATTTCCTACTCTTGTTCGTGTCATTCAATTTATTTTCAACCTTTAGTGCTAATGACATTTAGAACGTTTGATTCCGTGACATCTAGCGCCATTTATTAGCGAATGATATGCAACCACTGCAGTTTTACTGTATTTACTTTAATATACCTATTTGTAACTGTAATATATTGTATATAAATTATTATTTCATTCGGTACTCCTCCACAAGTAGGACCCCTTTGAGTAGGCATGCCAAATCTCAGCCTCAGACGTTCGATGTAAAGTATATCATTTGAAAATATACCGAAAGCTTTCACGTCAACCATAGGATATTATCGAGACTCATAAAAAAGCCATTTGACTAGTTGGAATAGTTATTTTGCACGCGACTACAATTAGGCCTTTTTTATAATTTCTATAGTTCGCAATAAGTAAAAGTTACTTGAATTTGTCTAGAAGCGCAAAAATATTCTAAACAAACAAATTGACCTAACAAAACAAGCAGCTGAAACAGGTGTTCAAAAACATCAAGTGCGCAAAGATATTGTCTTCTTCAATAACGTCACCTGGTGTCGTGTTAGAAAGTTCGCAATATACAGCGTCCTCAAACTTCTTAACATGAGCTCTTGTTCTGGTTTGCATGACAGGAATTCGAAGCAAATTGCTACCTCCATCGATATTACGCATATTAAAATCACCCTTGTTCAGCAACAATAAAGCGTTCCTGTGCAACAAACTTGTAACAATAACCGTGAATCTCACGACCGCAAAACGTTCTTACTTAGCTCAAACAATTAACAGAGGGTATCACATTGGAGACTTAGCCCGCATCCCGGAGCAATACAATGGAGCGAAAACTCAACGCTCATTTGTGAAATTCAGTAACAGAAAATTAAATTTTCATATGAATTCAAAGGGGCCGTGATCCTACAAAAGCCTTTCGGGGCGAGACTCGCCAAAGATAACAAGATACGTACAACTAAGACCGAAATTTTATCATCCGAGTCACTTTACATAGGGTCAGAGGCGATTTAGTTAATGCCGCCTTAATTCACCGTTTAGCGCACGTTGTTCCCGCTGTACCTACCTCTGACGAGATTGCACTAGAGATATTCAAATTAAACGGCACCGACTCCAAAGACCCACCTTTGTTGACAGACGAAGCACTGAAACGTTTACACTATTTGCTTGGTCCGTAATGTTAATTTTATTTACTTATGCCCGAACATGTTTTGGTTTTACCTCAACAAATTAATGATACTAATTACTGTTTAGATGCGCAATTGATTTCAGGTTTCATATGAAAGATTGTTTAGATTAAGAACCAGCGACAGTATTAAAGGATATAATGTTTGTTGATGTTTTTAACAGCATAAGGACGGAGCTTCGCGGCGGTGCTTGGTGTCCCAATGGCCTCATCTCACCCAGAAGTCGTCAATTCTTGGAAATTGATCTCCACAATAATTATCTGATTACCGCCACAGAGTCACAGGGCAGATTCGCTAACTCCGTCGGAGTAGAATTTGTTGAAAATTACTCAGTTGAGTACTGGCGTGATACCTTGAATCGATGGGTGAAATATAAAGATTTCAGCAAAAATAGAGTCAGTGTAAGTAATCCAAATAACACAACCATCCATGAAGTATGCTATAAACATTAGACTTTGATAGTCTATAGCTAATGTTTAAGAATTGCAAAAAAAATGTTAGATAGGTATCCTCCATTCCTACCTCCATTCATCATCAAGCCATCACAGTTCAACTGCTCGGCACAGTTATCCTCTCAATTATGAAAAGAGTTTTAGGGCTCTTAGAGTTTTAGAATCCACGACACTGACTAAGTGCGTATACCTGAATTACGTACACACAGACATACGAGTAAGATCGAAAATGAGCTTATGTTGACTGCTTAAATCGAGCATCTTTAAATCCACTTTCAAGTTTTCTCTCAAGTTTCCGAGTAGCACATCCGAACCTCATGCAACACTCGAGTAGGTAAGGCTGTTCAAACATGATTCCGAGATTAAACACGAACGCGATTTGCGTTAACTTTTGAAGGGTTGCAAAACGTCTTCCGAGTTATTTGACAAACGCAAACGGACTTTGCCCAATCAAAGATCAAGGCTGCAAACTTGCGTTCAATTATGCCTACATTTTGACACTTGATTAATTTCAAGCCACTTCACTAACTTTAGCAGGTAGGTACCTATCAAACAATTTTTCCTTTGATCACTTACGGGAAAACAGAATCTTGAAGGCTTCTGTTATGCCAGATTAAATGAAAGATTAATATCCCTCTGTGTTTTTGTATCATTGCGTAATATGAAAGAATTTACTGATAAGTATATTTTTTTCTTACATTCACCAGAATTGTTTTGGGATTTTTAGTGGAGATTTATAGAACAAATCATTTAACTGCATGAAACATAGATAACTCTTCAATGTCCTAATCTAGATGTGATAGCAATGTGGTTTATTGTCCACCATTGGGCATAAATAATTTCTTTAAAATTAGAAGCTAAACCCTTATGTAATACCTAAACAACGCTGACCAACTGCTGATTAATCCCACCAGCGTGCAGTCTAACTAGATTATATATACAAATTTTTGGCAGCATGAGGTTGTCCTTTTAAAAATATTTTGACAAAATAAGAATAGTTAAAAATAAATAGGAAATATTACCGCAGAAGGGCGGTACATAACTGTTCACAAACTTATCACTCATTCTATTTGTGCAAAATTATAATTAAAATTATATATTAATATTCAACAATTTTAACTCAATGTAATTATGAATTAAGCCAAACCACTAGAGTGTCATTTAAATTTTCAATCACACTTCAGTACTTAAAGAGCACTTTCACAAATAACTATAACTACTTATTTATATTTAAATTATAATTGCGCGAGTTATTACCGCGCCCCTTATTTATTAATTAATAATTTTACAATTTCCTTTTAGCTGCTCCCAGGGAACGTGAACACCTATACGCCGAGGAAGACCTTTTTAGAAGCACCTTTTGTAGCGTCGAAGGTCAGGTTCTTCCCTTACGCTGCTCACCCTCGGACTGCGTGTATGCGAGTTGAACTGTACGGTTGCCGCTGGAAACGTACGTACACCGGGAAGACATCCCCTAGTAGCTTGCGTCCCTTGGCAATATCCTGCAATGCGAAATGCCCTAGCGAGCCTTTCCGCATTACGAGACCTTTGTTTGTGTATACGTTGCTTGCTATGCGTTTAATACCGTCATTTGGCGGTGTAATCACTTTTGTTCTGTTCCACAGAGGGTATCATTGCGTACTCTGCACCGCAAGGCGGCGACATGCAGTCCATGACCGGAGGGGCCCGCTTCGAAGATCTTGCGTATGACGGCATTATGCGGCAGGGAATGATGCTCGATGGGATGGGTCAGATCACAGACTCCTTAGTTGGTCCTAACGATTTCGAACTCGCTGATCCACTTGACACCAGCGGTACGTTTTTAATAATAAAGACAATGTTATTGACATACTGACATAACAGAAATCGCATTGATCTATTTCTTACTTACACTTACATTACCTAATAACATTACTTACTTACATTATACAATAACATTATAGATAAAACAAAACTTATACAGTTTTATGACTCATGTTACATTGATTGCTGTTTGGAATTTCAAATACATTTCTAAAACAGCTGTTCATTTACAGGAACTCGTTGGGTTGGATGGAATAAGACAATGCTGTCTCAAGATGAAGTGGATGTAGCCTTCAACTTCAGCGACCCCAGAATTTTTTTCTACGTGGATATTCATACGAATAACATGTTCACCAAGGACGTTCAGGTACATAGTACCTAAGCTTTAACAAAAGCATCAATTAGTACCTTCATCAATTAATATTATACATTAACCTTTAACACACATATTCCTTATTTCTTACCAACGATATCCTAAAACTCGTATTGCACAATTTTATTGATATCGCGTGAAAATATGAGACTGATTCTGTTGTTGATTGTGTATGATTCTCTTGCAAATAAATTGTTATATTTGATGCAGCTGTTCAAGGAGGCTGAGGTATTCTTCTCCTTGGAAGGAGAGCGCTGGCAGGAAGAGTACATTTCGTACGAACCGAAGCAAGACAAGGTTTCAGAGCACGCAAGGGTCGTCCACATTGATCTGCAGAACCGCACGGCAAAGCACATCCTGATAAAGCTGACGTTCCAGCACGAATGGATTCTGATTAGTGAAGTCACTTTTAAAACCAGTAAGTAATCAGTTGTTTGTGAAATTTTACTATACACAGTGATATCCCATTTAATTTAAACTCTTCAATCGTTTTAAGATATTTTAAATATTATTTTTTTCTCAAATCAGCGCTTTTATTATCTATCAGGAATTCTAAATAGTAGGCAGACAGGTTTTCTGTAATTTAGGTACGTGAAATAAAGCCCATTGCCAGTTACTTGTACTGTAAAGGAACAACAATGTTCTAAAGAAGACTACAGTAAGAGGTCATTCATCATCTAAAACAAATGTTATTCGTCAAATGAAAAGTTTTATTGAGCAAAATATTGTACCAAATTGTTCGGGATTGGGGTGAAAAGTGATCAAGAAAGATTCATAACCGCGATCGGATGATTTTTTACGCGAACAAAAATCAGAGGTCCCGCAGGCCATGTACCGCCAGGCACCCTAATAGATCCATTTCTCCTCATCGGGTTTCCCTTATCTGTTCAGAGCACTCGCAAGCCTCAGGCTATTTCACAAATTTTATCTTTCTCTAATTAATCCACAGCTCTTTTGAGGAAATCGCCTCTTAAGTGATAAATCGCCTACCGCTAAATGAAGAACTTGTAATTAAAGAAAATCTTTGATCTGGATTATTTTGTACCCCAATTATATTTGGGGTGAAACGCTCCGGCATACGAAATTCCCTTTATTTTCGCTTGTAATACATCGAACTTCGCTACCGATGTTTTGAATTAATTTATTCAATATTTTAACAATATAGAAACGCTAAATACTTATTTCAAAGCACAAATAAATACAAATTTGATATTGATTATTGAATCAATATCAAATGATTGTATATCTGTATATGTAAATTAAATGCTATGTAAATTAAATGCTATTGAGCATTTAATTTACATATACAGATATACAATCAATTAAATATCAGTAACATAATATTATCTCAAATAGTGTTCTAGGTGATCTGAATACCTTTCAGGTTTTTCTGTTTTTAGCTATCTACATTTACGCTTATTAATATAAGACATAAATCCCAAATTCACTCGCCTATAAATAACACCTTTTAGAAACGTTTACTGAGCCTTTATTAGCATAACCTTAATTCCACCAAAGAATCCATATTGATGCAGCAACAAAAAAGTATCTTATTACAAATTTACTACGCCGCAGTATTTCGGCTTTAACTGTTGAAGAAAAGACGAAAGAAATTCAAAACAACTTCAAGTTTCCAATTAATTTAGAAAACAAAATAACATCCAAAATAATTTTTGTGTTACTTGTCTGTTAAATCTATCGAATGTAAAACAGTTACGTGTCAAGCGATGGACATTACAAATCATTCAAGTTATAAATGGATTAATTTGTTCAACATGTCAATAGTAGAACACGTTTTCGTGTCACAGTCATCAAATAGTCACACTACTGGCAATAAATTTATCACTGGAAACATTGCAATAGGGCTGTATTTGTTATTGGCTGTAGTGTAGCTTGTTGCCCTATAATTTTGAACGACGAGATTTTAATTAAACTGTATAACTTGATTGATCTATCAAACCTAGACTTTTATTTGTTTTGTCAAGTAATTTCAATGGTTCGTTATTGGTTGTATTCAAAGCAATCCATTTACTAAGTATGTACAAATGATAAATATTATTATTAGGTACGCATAAGTTGCTTCGTCATGCCTAACGTGGACATACGATAGGAGTAAAAATAATCCTTAGTACCGTGTGGAACGGCAAATGATTATTTTGCAGTTCTTCACTTTAAACAATAACTTTAGTATTTACAATGTATTTACAGTACAAGTTGAAAATTCTAAACTATGGCTCACACAATCGATACATCTTGACATGACGTAAACTTCGTTTTTCTCATTTGTCCATATACGAGTATTATACTTAAAACGTTTGGCAGAGGATTTTAATAAATCACACAATAAATTCATGTAACTATACTGAAGCAGGCCAAAGGCGTGCTTGTAAGACACGACCGACTTGATACCTTAACTTGGCCCGGAATCAAATTTCGTACCTCGTTGCTGGCACACGCTTCACTGATCGTAACAATGAACCTAATGGTTTTTAGAAGTCGTTTAAAATTTCTTATTAATCCGTACCTACAATATTGCTGATGCATATTACCTGGTATATCGAGCTCTTGCCTTCCTATTAGAGTGTTTTGGGTTTTTCATTCAGTTAAATAAATTTGACAGGCTCAACTATACAGCGTTTTATGATATTAGGGATACTATTACTATATGATATACTAAACAATATTCTTTTAAAATCTCATCGAATGATTTGTCAAATGATACGGCAGGTCGCAGGTTACTACGGCCCCTTGTGTTCAGTTGTCAGAGGTCAAAACTATCTGCGGTCGGAAGATTAAATCATGGGGTGCGTCCGAACTCTAACCTTTGTGGAGCGGCCTCTCAGTGAGGCTTTATCGGCCTCCCAGGACTTAAGTCAGCGGTTACCTTGTCATTCATAAAATGGATAGGTTAACTAAGCGCAAAAAATAAGTCCATTGTCCATTTATGTATTAAATTTCATTTCCCATATTAATAATGGGCTTCACAATTAAGTCGTCATTCATGTTTTAGCGGTAATGTGTATAATTATTCTAATTATCTAGTCTCGTATGTCCTTTCTTTTGACTCGATTATGAACTTTGGCAACACCAGAGGAATCACCAATGCGTTGCTGGGTTACCTGCTTTAAAGAGGCACTTTTTAGCACCTTTTTGGAATTATTGTTTGTAAATATTATCAACTATTACTTTGCCATCTTTATTTTTATTAACTTTAAAGTTTGAAATACTCCAATCTGAAGACAAAGTTTATCCTGGCCCCATATTTTGTTCTACTGTTTATAACGTTGCTCATTTTGTTTTCTCATCCCAAACCGCGCCACAAAGTTACACTTCAAAACTATTTTTACCAGTTGTGTAAAATATGAGTTCATTTTCCCGCTTAAAAGCGGCCGACGTTATCGCTGAAGTGTAATTACTTCCCTTTCGGAAATCTTAACAGCTCGCAGGAATTCTTAGCGTTGCTTTCTGAAAACCCTTTTGCTTTTGAAGTAGTAAGTAATGGTTTTAATCTGATAATTGTGCTAAGACTAGTCCGCTGCGAAGTAATACTGAAGTGCTTAAAGTGATGCCAACGTTTTTATTTCTATATATTTAAGTGATTTCTGTTTTTTCTCTCTTATTTCGTTCGAAGTTCTGTACAGTAGACGTCTTCTGTTATCCAGTTCTTGTCCGCTTCACTATATCATAAAGAAGTTGTAGTAAAGTACAAAATAAGTGACTGTCGAACAGTTACCATCACTTTGCTTTTGGCCAGGAGTCAGCCATTGCATTGTTATTTTGACCAAGGAGGAGGAAGAGCTTTTCAATTCCACATAAATATTTTCTCTTCACTTAGATATGCTATAAGCGCCCATTACATAGATCAACTCTTGGATATTATATAAAAATCCCAAAGTCCACCAAGCACACGCAACCATTAAATTACTTTCAAAGGATTACTTAATTTACCACCTGTATAAACAAGTTTATAATAACTCCGTGTTTTAATCCGGTAATTGCACTAAGAAACAAGTCCGTTGAACAATTAGCGGCGCGGAATTAACTGACTCTTGGCACCTAACGTCAAGCTGGCACTGAGCCATTCTCACTCATCTCGATCTAAGCAAGACCCACTTTTAAAGTAACACGCAAGTTAAACTGTAGGTAGTCTGTAATTTGAGTTGTTACAAACAATTAATTATATTCATAATTGGTCTTGTGTTTCACACTTTCCATTAATCAAATTAGGGAGTTTGAATTATCTACTCAATTCTCGTGAAACGTCGAAATGCCTAATAAGTTTACCCTTGTTAGTGCATTAAACTTTTGTTGATATAAAGCTTTTAAATCTATATTTTTTACTTTACAACATTACCGACATTAATATGCAGTATTGAGCAATATTCTTTAGATATAATAATAATATTCATATTCATAACCTTTGCGGTCTAGAAGTATGCCATGCCAGTCCACGATTCGAAGAGTCTTGGCTTTGATTCTGTTATGAGTGTGAGTGTAATTTTATGCATTTTTGTGCACGATACAGGGAACTCTAGAAGCTATGAGTATGAATCAATCATCATTTTAATGATAACATGTGAAAGTTATAAATTACATCGTATAAAATGAAGTCGCTTCCGCTGTCTGTTCGTTTAGGTCTTTTAAACTTCTCAACTGATTTTAATATAGTTTTCAGCAATAGATAGATTACTCTATCTATTGCTGAAAACGATTCAAGAAGTAGGTTTATATGTAGACGTACCTATAATTTACAGATTTTGATTTGGTATGAAGTTCGCCGGGTCAGCTAGATTCGAAATACGTTTACATAAATACGTGATATATGACCGTATAGTAACACTAAATTGCAGGAAACTTACAAAAACATCAAATCGCCGCAGGCAATCCGCCATAAGTCACGTCCAGGCTTCCGAGTGCCTTCCGTCTGGCCTGGTAGTGTTCGCACTGAACTCCCTCTATTGTAAATTAACTATTACCTTTGAAACAAATTTGTAATCAGTGTAACAAAAGTTGTAATCATTGTTTAAATAAGTGTTTAAAACCAACTTTGAAGGTCACCCATATTGACTTAACAAAACTTGATATAGTGAACAAATAAGAGAGGACTATATATACGTATATTACACAATATATTTACGTACAAACTTTTCCATATTGTACTTGTAAGTTAACTATTTTTATGGGTGTTGACATAGAAATAAATATTAAAAAAGGGCAAGTTTAAATGCTCATAGGTAAAAAGCATTTTTTTTTGCAAACTGCCTTTTGGAATTTTGGATGTAAACTCAAGCTTTTCATCATGCATGGTATGTACGAGTATGTAGGTAATAGGTTATTCTTAAATTCTTGAGAAACCCTTGAAAATACCGTAAGTCAGTGTACCACAGCGAGTACACGACCCTTACCCAAGCACTGAGATCTGCCGCCATTGTATTGTACAGCGACAATTAGCCCTGCGCTCGACACCTATTCATTGCAACGCTTTGTCTTAGCGTCTGATGGAGCGGTATTCCCTTCGCTCAATATCCGTTATTCAAGCACTTACTACTTTACCCAAGCTTTCCACTCGCAACCAATTACGGATAAATAATTTAACTAATCCGTTGCCTTTATGCTGATATAAAGTCAATAGCGGTTATTGCGTTACGGTTTTAGCACCGTTATTACCGTTGGTGCTAATTTTAAAAACTTGAAAAGAGAGGAAAAGTATTCAAAGCGGGCGTTCAATATTGCACGAACTATTTTAAGTCACTTTTAACCCCTTTTTCCTAAGATCTATTCACGGGAAAAACTCAATCTTTCACAACGTAATGAGACGCTGATGTGACTTAGATTCGAGATTACAAAAATCTTGCTTAGAAACTTTTTAGAGGGTTGTAAAAAAACGTGATTCCTGACACCATAGTCAAAAATCTAGGCTATGAATAAATAATCTTTGAAATTTAGAAATGACAAGTTAAAACTTAGATACTATCCTTTTTTCAAAGTGGGTAAAAACCCATCAAAATAATTTAGTAATTTATTAAGTAAAAAAAGCAAATAAAAAGAAAATTTAAAATAGTATTTATTAGACCTTTATGTAGACATAGTCATAAGTACCTAACAGTTTTTAAATTTTGAATTTAATGTTATAGTAGATAACTATACTCTTATGATAAGGAACGAAATAATCTAAAGTAAAATCAACTCTTGTCAACAGTACCAACGGTAGTGAACGCATCCCAAGAGTTTTTGGACGAATACTACAAGAGTGACGTACCTCCATCATCCAGGAAGAAAAGGAATTCTTCCATGAAGGTTTCCGTAGGTCTGGCCTGCGGGGCTCTCGTGGGGGGTGGGGCGTTCATCGCTGCCACTGCGCTGCTTTTGACCAAGAAAACCAGGAGGAGGATCCCGCAAATGCTTAAGAAACCGTTTTGCCTGCCGATTAGGACCAACCGAAACAATCGACGATCCCCGAGACTCGCTTTAGGTCTGGCCAATTGCCCACCGATACACATGTTGCGGTAAGTTTTTTAAATAATTGTTATAATATTATTTACGTCAAATATTTCATAATTTACTTTGTAATAGAAAAGTAACAAATAACATCTCTACAGACTGATATCTATATTCAATATCTAGCACTATCTGAAATCGTACATAGAACCTTACACATACCAACAAAAAACAACAAAATCATGACTAGACAAGAAGACGCGGATAGTCCCACTGGAAGTAATAAATCTTCTATGCCCATTAAATTACATTTTATTTGCATTAAATTTGCCACAGCAACCAAATATAATAAGTATAAAAAGATGTTAACTATAATTGTCTTGTTTGTATAGCCTTATTAAACGTTAGGGATCTTTATTTTTTATTTTTTATTTTATTTTTTATCATGTATCTATTTGTTTGAAAGTAAAAGTAGATACGAGTTTATTTGACTTACGAGTATATATTAAACCCGTAATTCTTTATTAAACTCTTAGTTATTATTTTCAATAAACGTATTTTCATCTCATTTGTCCGTAGACCGGCTATCGTAGATGAGCATTACAGAGAGCCCTACAACATCTGGAGGGAGACGCTCGGACGCGCTGGAGACAAAAGAGAAAGCCAGGACCAAAATGAATACAATGGTAAGTGTAGGTACTTACAGGTCCTTTTATCTACAGTATGGATTTTGCACCTGACGCCTACAGCCAACACGCCGCTAATATTTAATATCTTAGCTTATTGAAACTCATCGGGATTTTTCCTTTAAACAAAGAAAATATTGCTTTAGAAGAATTGTCTTAAAAAAAATTGCATAATTATTTATTAACGTTTATGCATATTTTATTAAAAGTAATAATTTATACATAATTGTGCTTAACTCTTCTTACTTGCAGCTTACAGATTAGTTAGGTAGATGCGTGTAATAACATCTACACTACAATACATACAATACAGTATCACAAAGCAAACACGGTTATATTAACTACTACTTATGTGCAACTGTGCATCCATTGTTTGTTCAATTCACCCTCTTGTTTACTGGATAAGCCATCTGTCTACATTAATCAAATACCCTGAAGATACATCAAAAAAAGACAAAATACCTAAAATTTAAGGCCATAATAAGGTTTAAGCTTTAAATTGTAGGGACTGACCCTAATTGTAAATAGAAATAAACAAAGTACATCGGGGTATTTTTCAATTAGCAAACTGGGGTCTAACCCCTTGCATAATTCGATCGGATCATTGTTATATCCGAGGCAGGTTAGTCAGAATAACAGCTATAAAAATGGTACATTTGTAGAGAATTTTTTTTCCTTAGCTGTTAAAACCACTGATCTCTATAGCTTTCCACAGTAGGTAGGTACTCTAGATAATAGAATAGAAAAACATTCAATAAGAGTCTATCAAGAGTATTCTTTTAAACTATAGTTTTATCGTAAAATAAACAAAATATGTTATTACGTTGAAGTAACTTAGGTACACCATGCGTCACTTTACCAAGCAGTCAACTTAAAATAAAGCTTGTTTTTAGCATAAACGGCTAGCAACAAAACTTGTAACCATCCCCTTTTTTTACATCACCTTGATGAAAAATTATCTTAAAACATGTTCTAAGTGAATGCTGTGAAAATACTGCAATGTGCGGGGTGGAAACATGATGTAAAGAAACTTCCAAGATGGGGCTTGGTGCGGCAAACGGACGGACAACCGAAAGGGGCATTGTTCAACGTCGTATTGAGCAGAAGCTTTCATGCCGGATAATAGGCCGCACGTAGCCTTTTAACAACATAATCACTGGGAAATTACACTTACCTCCATAGGACTTACACTGGCGGTGTTTTCTTTCATATCGTTATTGGTGCAATTTTATGTTGCGTTAAAGATTTTGTGTTTTGAATTATATTTTCAGTTATTAGATGCCAAAGAGAAGTAGATGTGAATACTTGGTAAACTTTTAAATTCGTGTTTGAAGATTACGACAAAAAATTTTTTGGAAACGACTTTATTTCTTTAAGAAACATCAAATGATCTTAACGTTAAAATAATATTGTCAACAGAGATTTGTGAGGATACGGAATTCCCGCGACCCTACATGATGAAGAGACCTGAGCCGCATGAAAGCTTCTACGCCGCCACAGACATCATTCACCATGTAAGTACCTCATTTGACTATTTGGATTATTTGCCATTATTTTCAGCACATCAGCTACGAACCTCTACGGCGAAACTTACGTATTAAAAATGAATTATCTAAAATCTTAATCGATAAATTTAGTAGGAGAATAATGCGAAAGTTGTATATAGTAACTTAAAATATTCTTTAAATCTTCATTACGTATAGTTACTAACGGAAATAACTGCTATGGGAAGTATGGATTTTATGAAAATAGGGAAAACCGATTACAGGGTAGTAACAAGAGGAAGACTCGTACCAAAAACCAATTAAATGTTCGTTTACGTTCCCTGTAATCCATCTGTACACATTTAATGTAATCCAATCATTAGAAAATAATGAATCCGGCTTATTAAGGTAATAAACCGATTACATTCGGCGGGGCATTATAGAAATGGAGTTCGTCAGTCCGTGAGCTATTCCAAATACTCGCGGCACAAATTAATTATCCACGCATCTAATCAAATTTCCAATTTGCAATGGCGTTATAATAGGACACCCATAATTCAAACCTGCTGATAGAGTTGCAATTTACCTTTGAACAAAGGTTGCTCGTAAAAGAATCGCTTGCTACATAAATTTTATCATGACGCTCTTTATTATGAAGGATTTTTAGTAAATTACACAAAAATGTTATGAATCAAGACGACAGCTCCAATTTCACACGCACACTAAGTTAAAGTACAATTATAGTTTCAACAGTTTCGGAGCGTATTTGTGAAGAAAATCTCTAGATTAGGTACTAATGCGTCGCATCTATAACACAAGAATAAATTGACATCGCAAATTATAGTACACTAGCCGTGCCACGCGGTTTCACCCGCGCTAAGCATAGTAGCGTAATGCTTGATAGCCTATAAACTTCCTCATGAATGTAGCTATTATAAAGAAAAATAATTTTTCAAATCGGTCCAGTAGTTTGGGAGCCTATTCAATACAAACAAACAAACAATCAAATCTTTCCTCTTTATAATATTAGTATGCCTTGCCTTCAACCCTTTCTTATGTCCCACTGCTGGGCACGGGTCTCTCCCCACAACCGTAGAAGGCCTGGAGCATACTCCACCACGCTGCTCCAATGCGGATTGGTGGAGATACGGGTTAGTGGCCAACCCGTGTC
>DWAV01000366.1:0-20844 GCA_018231305.1 Noctuana lactifera
ATATCTTTTAGTAAAACAACTTCTCAGGTTTAATGGAGCTTATGGAGCATTCTATGAAGTAGTGAGTGAATGATCCCCGTGTGCGATAGAGTTACTCATTTAGCTAAGAGATGGCGTTGTTTCCTATATTTTTATATAGCAAGAATATAACAGAGTACATTTTTTTAAATTGTTAGATTTGTTAAATGAAACATTTTTGTGTGACGTTCTAAAGAAAATTTTTAATGCACTCCTGGGTCAGATCAACTTTAATATAGCCGCTTTTGATTAATATACTACGTAAAACGATTAACTTTAAATCCAAAGAGCAGTAATATAATAAATATAAATTTTATTTTTCAAGACTAAAAATTCTATTTACTTCTATCATCACATTTTCTTTCCATTAACTTGCTGTTTATATTGTTGGCCTTTGAAATATTTGGTTGGTTGAGTTTAACAGAATTTTGTAGAATAACGCAATAGAAAAATTATGGGTAGATACTGATATATCTTAGAAATCTTATGAGATTGAGAATAAATTGAACATTAATACATAGTAACTCTAAAGCGGGTCGCCAATGTCGCGATGCGGTGCGGTTTAGCTGCGCGTGCGACTAAGGCACAGATCGCGGACATCGCGGTACTTACTCGTCAGTTCGATGTAACCACGAGCGGTCGTGTTTCTACAGGGCTCATTGTAGTTCGCACGAAAGCCCTAAAGAGTGCCAATTCAAATGTAGTCCCTCTGTTGTTACCCACGTCACGAGCCACCTTCTGAAGTTCGAGAGGAAAATCGATGCAAACGTAAGTCGTCATACAATTTTTCACGGAGTTTCCACGTACGAGCACGTTGATATGTACATATTGCACAATTTTCATTTGATGCATTTCTTTTCATGACGTTCCTATAGCGGATAAAACTTACGTTGCAACATTACAATATTAAATCTATAGCATATTTACGGGCCCATTACATTAATTTTAAGCGTCCTTCTTATAACTTTCTCTTTATTGAAGCTACCATGAATTAGACTAAACTTACAGTCTTTAAGTGCGTATTCTGACTCTACATAAGATGATTTTATTGAATCTTAAAGCATTTTATAACTCTGTGACCCGTTACCTAGCCGCAGAATATAATATTCAAGGTTATTAACAGAATGTCACAGTAGAATAAGTACATTTAAATTTTTCATTATTCTTTGTGTCCGTAAAACGGAGTCTAGACGTGAGGCACTTGACCCCAATCGGCCTGTGAACCGAATAAGTACGAACAATGTCCCCACATTCTATTAATGAACACGTGGTTATATATTTAGACCATGTAGCATGGAGACGGCATTCAGTTAAAAGTAAATTAACTGACCGAAGACACGACAAGATTTTCCGGTAATCAATTTGCACGCTCTTGTCTACGTTTTATCCGCTTCCAAAGGCTCTAATTAAGAGAACCTCGAGAAAATATCATAATAGAAGTTTAAAGTATAAAATGAAACATTCAGGAAACTGTTGTTATAATGCTGTCGACCTTGAGTTTTCTGAATTTTCTAATAAGTCTGCTATGGCATGAACCAAAGTCGATCTACTGAAGCCTTAGTAATTGTTGCATAGTAAGTAAAGTTGACTCATGGTCGGTAATTCATGAATAATGTATGAGGCGTTCTCCAAAATGTTATCTATAAATGGTACAGTCACTACGCGAATGATACTGATAAGATTGATATGATGGTTTAGCAAAAGGAATGCCATGAATTATCCTACTCTACATTTTCTGATTTTATGTATGTAGAGTAATACATTTAGAGTGATACACTCTAAGCAATACTTTACATACCAAATTGAACTTTTTCTATGGGTACATTGTTTTTAGAGGTAAAATTGGACTCAAAACGTTAATTCTATATACTTAATTTATTTAAGATTTATTTAGCGTATGGAAGTGTAAGATGTAAGATACTAAATTATTCGATAATAGCTACCTACTTTTACTAGATGAAGGTTTTAGATAGTTCCTGTTAAGTTTTAGAGTTTTGTACCTATAACGAGTAATTTTAATAAGTAATTTAACAAGGTTAAATGTTGGTTTATTCGCATAAATGTTTGACATAATATGCGATTTTAAAAAAACTTTTAGGCAGTCAGTCATTGAATTCCATTGAAGGTTGTTTATAGGAAAACTTTAGAGTTGTAGCGTTTTAATGTGGAATCCACTTAAAATAGTTTATTACTAAAGTACTTATTCATAATCGAAACATTAAGTAAAATAAAAACATCGCCTCGCTTTTAGGTACTTAAGTTTCATTTCCTATTTACCGCGGATAATAACTGATTTGTGGGGTTTTATACTTAACAGTTCATTCTTCCTGTTTTGTGTTAGTAAGTACAATATTTAAACCGTTCTAACATCCTACTTTGGGGAAGTAGCCAAATTATTTTATTTGAAGTTAAATTAAAATTAAATTTTTACCATTGTAGTTACGTACTTCTTTCAGTTATAAATAACTTAATTTTAAATACATAATTAAATAAAATTGTACCTATAAGCAGGAATTTAGGTAGGTATATAGATATATTTTTCCACTTCAAATAGGTAGGTAGAGACATTTCATATAATATGTAGATTAGTTCCGAATATTTGTATTATGGCTATTGATATTCATTATTTGCAATTTGCATTACTTATTTATTACTTACACACATTTAAGATTTACATATTTAAAACATTAAAAATGTTTTCGATAACTTTATAAAGTTATATGTTAACATATATCGCTATGAAAGAAAAGAACAATAAAAGTGAGGAAAAACTGGTAAAAATGCGATTAATCACGATTTATATAACCTTTCGATATGCGATTAGAAGAAAGCGTTGCGTATTGTTTCACTCATTTGCGTATCATCTCCTTGCCCATGTTCACATTTCAGCTGTGGTTCACGGAATATAAAAATATATCCACTCATTAAAAAAGTTTTTATAAATTCGTTGGTTTTAAGTCCTAAAGTGTTCCCAAAATAAATATATAAAAGGAGACTAAAATGGATAATTATTAAAACATATTATATTGATAAATATTTGTTCAAGTTTATAAATTTAATATTTTACTCAATAACTATTACGTAGCTATTAAAGTTAATTGTATAAAAGGTTAAATTCAGTGAAAGTAGCAGTACTTGAATAGTTCTATATAAATTATAAATCATTGTTTGTAAAACTCTAAAAACCAAAATAAGTAATTTAAATTAAGTATTAGCTGTTCATAACTAAGTGGAAATATTTTTCTTGTTAGATAAATCTATAAAAATTAAGTGTAAACTAAAAAGTTGTTTTAAATTCACGTAAGTACATACCTACCTATTCGTAACTACCTAAAACGTAAATAGTAAGTTTTTACGTAAATATTGCATAAATCATTGAACTTTTAATTTACTGAAATTAAATTGTATAATATTAAAATCATTGCGCTATCATGTTACCCATGAAATTGCGCAAAAATAAATTATTTTTAAATATTTTGGCTTTATAGAAGTAAAATGTTTAGGGTGTAAACCGTTAAGATTGATTGCAAGTGAGCGCTTTATCTTATGTTAACAGTCTTGTATCCTACTAAATGAGAAAATTCTCCACATGAGAGCTCTAAAACGGGAAATATCCTTGTATAATTTTAATATAATAATGTACATACAATGATACATTATATATACACTTATTTATATGAGTAGGTAATAGGTATCTACCTATAGCAATGTCTTCAGGAGGCAAATATGATTAAAATATACTACCGCATTTATTTGGAAGAGTTTCTTTAACAAAATTATGTTCGTTTGTAGTTTTCCTTGTATTTAAATTAGTCTCTTATCAAATTTGAAGTGAATCAACTGTGTATTCACGTATAACTTAATGTTTGTTCTTTTAATCTAAAAGTCATGACTGACAAATGTGTCAAGTTCGACAAAAAAAAAGCAAAAACATGCGGCGCTGCATCGCATATTGACAATAGAGTAAAACTCATTAATGAGACTTACACTAACTATTGTTCTGACAAAAGTTATAGCCTCTGTAACTGTACTGTAATTCATTTTTTCAAATTAAGAACAGCGTTGATAGTTGGTAAAAAAATCCACAGATAATAAGAATTGGTTAATAACGTATAAATGATTTCAATTAAGATGTCACGTGACCTTTAGCTCATAATATTATAATAATGTAAAAGGAATGGCATTAAGAGTTCTTAATAGGCCTTTGATTCAGCATATTGGTCTACTCCGTCTACTCTATTATCGTAAAAAGGTTCCTCTAAAGATATACTGATATAGATAGATAAACTTATATAGCACATTGAAAGTGTCATATGTAAACGGTTGCTAACAGATGCAGACGACACTGTTATCTTAACTGTCCATATTGTAATGTTTAGAGCTATCAGGAGGCCACCTTGGAGCGCCCGCGCCGCTTATCGTTTAACTCGCCGCGTCCAGACGCATTATTTCTTTATGACCACAACATGATCGAGATACTGCAGTCAAAGCATACCAAAATATACGCTGATAAAAAAAATTGTATTATTGAAGAGTTTATCTGGGCGTCTAGTATAATATGTTCTAATATATGTATGTATGTTCTAGTATATGTTTCTTCATACATCGACTAGCAGCCCCTAGCGAGCACAGCGACAACTAAAATTGAATCATGCATTGCTTTGCTCCTAATATAACATTTCACTGTACATTGCAAGGATGGAAATGTATAACACGATGGTTAACTCAATTATGTTTTTTTAAATTGTCAAAACTCGTATCGTAAGCCCTCTGGATGGTAACTGGAACGTCGAGGTATCCGGCGACATACCGCTCTCTCGTTTTCTACCTGCATACGAAAATCCGGTTGTTCTTGTATATCTAAAGGGATCCGTAGTCTTTTGTATAACTCCTTTGTTGGGTTCAAGTTGAGCGCATAGTCTATATTATCCATTATATTAACATCATTAAGAAAGTCTAAATAATGCGATTAAAATACGTGTTCGTAACCCGTTTTCCCGCTGCAACTACTTTGTATGTGACGCTGCTGAGGACTGCAGTTTTATTTATTAAGAGCACTTAGTAAACTCAAAATCAAACCGTACGTACTTATACCTACATACCTATAATATTATGGGCGCACTTATGTCTAATGTACATGTCAAAAGAAATGCTATTTAAATTTCGACTCTGCAGCAGTGTGATTAGTCCCGCTTCACAAATTAAATTTTTTTATTCATTACAAAATTTAATATTAGAAAAAGATGAAACTAAACTTAGTAAGTACGCAGTAGCAGATATCTTTCTTTATTAGTACGTTCTTATAACCAGTAAACTTTGTAAACAATCATAAACAATAGTCATTATCGTACTTACTACTATCGTACCTAACACATAAAAAAATAAAACATTTTTTTCCGGTTCGTATCTACTTACTATTTTTCGTTATGAATATACCTGGTACGAGTAGCTATAAATAAACATTTATAATTGCGTTCAAATGTATGTAGCAGATATGCCACCATCTAATAAGATGTACTTTTTTATTTTACTCGTACTTTGAAAATTATAGAAATTTATAACTTGATATTTGAGTGCTTTCTACAGCCAATACACAGAAATATTATTACCGTTCTCGGGGATTAAGATCGTCGCCTTAAATGTAAAGGCTATTAAAATTAGGAAATTAATTATTAAATGTCTATTTGGTAGAATTTAATTGGATAGTGTATTTCCCCACTAGCCATTAACTTATATTGTTCTTTCTTTTCCAGATCAGCTGCTGTCTAATTCTCTGATCGACCGTCGCCCATCGCAGATACTTAGTTCCATCCCGATGGGTTGAGTACGCCGACACGTCGTGTTTGTGGTCACACCACCGACGCTGTAAGTTAGCTTCATAATAAAATTGTCGATATTTTTCATAATCGAAGCCATTTGCTTATAAGCCGATATATGGCCAGTATGTAGTCAGCGTGCTAGCTCGTCCTAGTGTTAAATTAATTCAGGCCAAAACTATAAAAATCCTTATTGTGAATACATATTATAAGCAACCTGCTTTGCCCTAAAATTAATTTAAAAAATTGCCCCAATGTTTTCTTCCTTAGAAAAGTTGATGTTAATTGCAAAGCCGACTCGCACTTGGTCGGCTATCCCGAACAATAAAGCAAATAATTATAATATTATGCTTTATCAACATTATACGATCAATATAAATATCAATCATTGCGATGAAGCTAATTAGTTTCGATTTGCATTGGAATTCCCTGGCTATACAGTATGGGGTCCATCTCATCGGGCGGTCAATGACCCGCGTTCGCTCGAGTCGAGTGCGTTCACTGCATCATGCGTGCATCTAAGTGCATTCACCTATTCATTTCACCATGAAAATACTAATTTCGTAGTAAGCAAATACAAGGACGAAAATAATATGGGGCACATCTTGAATTTAACCCTACTTGTCCTGGTAATAAAAATTACTCAGTCAATTAAAGTACAATTTCACGATAGTCACAAAATGGCTACAACAAAACAAAGCAATTTTAAAAAAAATGTTAACCGTCCCGTTTCATTGTAGGTTTATATTTTTTTATTTTAAAATCAGTAGTTGCGACTATCTACCTAAATATTGTTTTTGTTTCATCTATATTGCTTTTATTAGTTTACTATCTAAATGTTTCTTTATTTCTTCAGTTGTAACTTTGTAACAGGTACGTATGTCTATAGCTACGTAGGTACATACGAATTTTTTATGATGCTTTGACCTATTCAATCATGCATTTTCTGCCTTTCTACTGATTAGTTGGACTCAGTTCAACCAACGCAACGCTCACTTTCCTTGACTTTCACTGACTCGTAAGACCAAACCAAGTAATCTAGATTAAGGCAACACAATATAAATAATTCTATTCTACGTGGGATTGAGTCAATTATATTCTCTCCTTTTCCCAATTCTTAAAATGTTGTGAATACTTTCATCGGCCTATAAATATTTCAATAATAAGCCCAAAAAATGTACCCAGCGTAATGACGTTTACTATTATTTATTTATTTCGTAATAACAATGTAACAATTTGCTTACATTACATTACCTAGCGCTAATGCGATTATTTATACAGTATTCGAGTTTTCTGTTTTACATAACAGTATGCACACACCATTTAAATAATTATACTGAGCTTTATATTAGCACACAGGCGTTCAGCATAAAAAGTAAGTCCTTTAAAGCTAAACGAAAATGCGGACTAGTATTATGTTATAGTTAGTTTATAAATTAAGTGATATCTAATATATATTTCATAAGAATAATTCATATTAGATCATGGTAAACGCTCCTGCCGCTTCTACGCACTTTGTGGTACTGATGTCATATATGTACCAGTACCACAATGTACGTATCCCCAAATAAAGGATGAATATTATGGCATGTCATATTGTGTTAAAATAATTCCCCTAATATCAGTACATAAATAGGCATTGTATTGTTCGTCGCAGACAGGCTGGCCTCACCACTCAGCAGACAAAAATTTCCGATTTAAATGCCTTAGGGTCGACAGGGGTCACACATTTGTGACTTGTAAAGGTGAATGGAATTAAAATTATCGTATAATATGATGATATGGTTTGACAATATGCTATAATGATTAAATAAACATCTTTTCAAGGTTTTAAATATATTTATTTTAATTTTGCTTGACCCTTGTATCAACGTCTCTGATGCTCTTCACTTTTGAACGACTTAGTAACATTAAATAACCGGTTTATAGACAATTGGTATCAATTGTCAATCGCAAAATGGGAAATTTTCATGCAATATATGGTATCGGTTATCGTATGCAATCAATTTTTAAGAACGAGATCTTTTTTATTAACATTTTTATTAAGGAATAGTTAAGGAATAGTTAGAATATTTTTTTAAATATAGGTATGTAAAATTTTATCATGTCTTATTATTACGCAACATGAAGTAAGTAGGTAGTAGTAGGTGCCTATTAAGTACCTATAGTTGAAACGTGTTATAAAGGTGTAACTTCAAACGTGTTATTGACGCTATATCGGCACGTTTAACGTATTGGATTGTAAATACTTTAAGTCACCAAAGACGTAAAAACCAAATGGTTGTTTATTCAACTACGTTTCCAGTTAAATAAATTTTCGATACACTCGTAAATCATAAACTGAAACGCAACTTGCTAAGAATTTACGGATCAAATTCGTTTATATGCGTAATCGATAAATCGTTCTTCTGTAAGGATGCATACCAGATATTTCTGGCACTCAACTAAAACTTCCATTTGAGCATTGACGTAGGAGATACTGAGAAATGTTATGTGAACAGTAAATATTAAGTGCACATGGAACATAATTTTCAAATACTGGTAGTAAAGTGATAACTTGATTTAATGTTGACCATAAACCCTTCCAATAACTTTTGAATGGAGAACTTTTAAATCAGGAGCAATAAGCAGGCAATAACTTAAAGAATGTCGGTATTCGCCTACCTGCATCCTTCACTGGAGTGTAGCTATACTTTTTTTGTTGCGTCTGAATGTCAACGATTTTGTTGGTATCTTATCGTGACATACTACAAAAGAAAAAAGAAAACAATTACATTAATTGGTTTAAAGTTTTACGTGTGGTTATGGTTTTACAATTAGGACTGGTAGAGTGGTAGAGCTTGATTCTTTGTACTAGATATGTATAAATATTTATGAATGTAAGTATATACATATACTCATGAACTCCCACCTGATACACTATTATATTTATTAGCAAGTAAATTTTACGCAATCTTAGGCAAAAAAATTCCAACTTGAAACGAAAAATGTGTTAAAAATGGGTTTTTTGTTTGAATTCTTCTATATTATAATATTCACTTTCCCCTAAAGCAAAAATTGTTTAAATTAGGTACACAATCTATATCTACAGTCTACCACTGTGATGTTTCACAATATTTTTGACCGACTCCAAAAAAAGAGGAGGTTCTCAATTCGTCGTGATCTTTTTTTGTTTTCGTAACTATAAATATTCTCCTAGTACCTCAAGATTTTTATGTATGTGACTAAACATTTTAGATTCCAAAGAAATATCCTTTTACACAGCTATAGGTACCTCAATGAAAGACTTACGAAGCGTGTGTAAAATCACTGAAGCCGTAGTACCTACATACATAATGAACAGTGTTATTTATGTAGTGTGTTGCACTGCAATGCATCGCTATTGTATTCACTGTCCATGGAACGTGTAGTCCATAATATTAGCTTAAGGTGTTGACACGAAACAACCTAGAATTTATAAGCAAATTTGCCATTCTTCAAACATGAATTTTAGTACTAACGTTTATTAGTTTGTTGACTGTGAACCATATAAGCAATAATATGGAATAACATACGAAACGATAAGATAAAGGTACGAATGTACCCCTGCTTTCTACGAATCTCTTTCTACGTGCAAAAACTGGGAAGGCCTAAAGCGTACTCCTCGCTGCTGCACCCCGGATTGGTGGATAGATAGAGATGCATTTTAGTAGGCAATCCGTGTAGGATATTTTTAAACCATCTAAATGATTCCGTCTTAGTGCAATGTCTTATGATCCTTTTATTATCAGCTCCCACTTCATTCCTTGTATTCTTTACCCACAGATATTTAAACATGCTTCCAGTAGTCTATAGTAAAGCGTTCTCACCGGGGAAATCTCAGATTATGGTCACAAAAAAGTAATAAAACTCCTTTATAGAAAATTTCCAGCTTATATGCCGTCTTAAATTTCATAAAAAGATATATCTTTAGGATGCCTTCTTTGTTAATTTTCGGTCGTTGAAATGCCTTGTAGAGTAGACCGTTTGAAAACTCCATATCCTACAGTTGATGAAACCCCTAACCCACGTATTTCGTAGTTATAACATTGCCTCTCCTAGTGCATAATCTCTCAACATTATTACCGAATATAATCTTTTCATTCCACTCCTCGCGCGTCGAGTTATTTACTTCTGTGGTGAGATGTCAATAACATTTACGATTAGATAAATACACGCGCACGTGTTCTTCAAAAATATACTTTACCACACGAAAGCATCATCATAAAATTCTTGAAGCAAATGTATGAGCGCCGGTTTCAGACTGTATTGATTTACTCCTCAAATGTTTACGTGTACGGACGCCCTCTGAAATCGCGATTCTAATAATAAAATAAGTAAATAATTCGATTAATTTCAATATTGGTTCTTTGGTGCAACTCAGTCCATCGGCAAGTGAAATTGGATTTTTTTTTAACTTTTTATTACAAAGTAACACTGTCGTTACATCAGAGAAAGTTAAGTGAAATAAAAAGAATTCAATATCTTCTTATTTGTTACATTTCATTTTTACAGATTTATCAATTTATGTTCTAACGTACGTCACTTAAATAACATTCAAATAACGCTTAAAATAATCGTTTAAAATTTTCTACACTTATAAGAAAATACTAATCGCTTATTATATCTTAGATAAATGATTGGTTACTTACTCGTTTATAATAATTTTTAATATGAACCTATTAAGTAAATAAGAAATTTCGAATCGCACTGTAAATGACACTCAGCATTTTTCTTGCATCATTCATAAAATTGGATATTTCAGTGTCATGTCAGTAATAAGAAGGGGCGTAGGTAACCCGAGCCGTGGTCTAGCCTCACGCAGTTGCCATGGCGCTATGTCGGTCTCTTAGCATCAGACAAGGCTCTTCAAGTTTCATGATAAGTGCGAGGTGCGGTAGCACTATTTTAACTCAGTACATTTGCACCGGTATACAATTAAGGTTTCAAATTTGTACCTATGTTTATTTTTACTTTGCCCTTGTATCAAGTAATAATTATTTCATTATTGTTATATGTATCTACATAGGATATAGGTTTAGGTTTATTGAGACGATATAACAAAGTTTATAGCTCTCCTTCGGAATCCACACTGAAGTACTTACCTACCTAATTTTGTGTTTCTTCTTGTTAGATTGCTGTGTTTATTCTAATTGAACCGACTTTTGGCGCCGATATGCCTAATTTACAATTGCGATATGTCTAGTGTCACTCACAATTAAGAAACATCTAACGACACCTCTCCAAGTTAAAATCCATTAAGCCTTTAGACTTCAAAGATAAACTAAATTATACATACCATACATACGCTGAAAAACATACCTATCCCTCTTCCTTGTGCAGTCGGGTAAAAAGACAAAGAACACGTCTCAACATAATAAATAATATATTACTATGGGTTTAAGTACGAAATTCATTTACTTATATATTATAACTATAGTACAGATTTACGAGCATACTCGTGTATAGAACGCGATAATGTAATCAAACTGTTAATTTATTTAATTTACTTTTAGTTACAGAATTAACATAGCGATAACGAGAGCGCAATCCCTCCACATTATAGTATCTTATTGATACTAGATAACAAGCTATCTGCTAGCTACTGTACCTGTTAGTTGCATTTCAAACCATCGAACAACGCATAACATGTTGAACTGCTCCAATCTCCTTCGAGATTGTTGTTGCCAAAATACATCCCTCCGCGATTTGTTCGAAGCACAGTCAAGGTTTTAGAACCTCAATATAAATTCCGTGATGTGTTTATGATCGGGCAATTTAGGTATAATATTCTGTTCCAATATAATATGTTATTAGTGAAGTGGCTGTGTTTACTTTTGTAAGCTCAATGAAACCGAATTCAGTGCAATTTACGAGTTGATTTACTCAGGATGTAGAGTCAGTGGAAAATTGTGCTGTTGTTTCTCGAATAAGCCGTGACTTTGTTTACTGATCCATTTATGATAACATATTAAATGGAAATTATAGTATAGTTTGAAATTACAATAACGTATTTACACAATAACATAATAAAATATAGATTCCTACTTAACCGTGTTTAAAATTAGACGGCATCTGCGTAATATTCCTAAGGCAGTATAATCGCAATTTGCCTTTAAGTAGGTATCAATAATTTGCTAGGAAATGTTACAGTCTTTCAGGCTTGTAACGCGCGTTGTAAACGTAGTGTTTCCCTTGTTGCAGGATTAAAGGAAAATAGAAAATTAAATCTGGTGTGGCGGTACACCAATATACCTAAATCGTCGTCCAATGTGAACTCCGAGCTCAGCAGTTGGAGAACCAACAGCGCCCTGAACACCACGCGACAACATAAGATCTTTAATGGTCGCTATTACATTGGAGAAAATCATCTATACGCTCTGTCACTTCATTGTTATTAAGTTCCTTAATATCTTTTTTATTTTATAACTTTAATCTTCTTGTGAAATTGAAAAAAAAAACGGGATGACTAAAATACTAAAAGTAGTAGGAGCCTCCTGGCTGCAGACCAAGATCAGCTCATATATCCTAGGCTTCCTCGGTGTCCTAGCTATCTTAGCTTTGTTCGTTGGTCAAATAGAGAGGTAAATATTATTGAAATTTACAAATAAATAGGATAAATTTTCTGAGTTGTGTTAAGCAAAGGCTCACGTCCTAACTTTCAGAATCCAGGATGGAAACTATGCTGCAACTGTTTTTTATTCCGATAAAACTGGCTATCATATTGAATACTGGGGTCAAAGTAATGAGTTAGCCGACGTGGCCAAGGGAGTAGCTAGAGCATACTTCAGAGGCGACATCGACACCACAGGGTAAGTCAACGGAAAAGTAGACTTTAATTTACAAATGTATTTTTGTGTAGGTACTTGTAATTTGTAAAAGGACTTAATTTCAAATTTTATAACAAAAACCCTTTACAGAGATTTTTTACAATAATTTAAGCCCGGCGACGAAAAAATTAGGGTTATGATTTTGCCTGGTATGTACCTATATGTACGTAATGTGGGTGCGTACTGTGCCGTATCATGTGTATATACATATATTTATGTACATCTGACATAAAATATGATATGCCACCTACCTAATGAATGATGAATATGTTATGTTTAAATAATCATATTTATTTTCACGAATTAAATAGTGCAAAAATTATTTCCTTTATATTAGCAAAATGTCGGTAGTAAGTAACGATTACGAGGTACTCATGAAATTGTTATATTTATATAGTTAGAGAAGTACGTATACTAATTGAATGTCTCATCACATTCAACTTATGCAGTATTCTGCAAATACAATTAATGTTCAATTAAACGTTCTGTTTTTCCTGTTTCTCGCAATAAGCCTTTATTCGAATTAATTACTTTAGTTTGCAAATTGCAAACAAGAAGCGGTACTTATGTACATAATTGTAATTCAATTTTGTAGCTGGTACCTTCTTGAAGTTGAAACCGATGGATCATATCCAGACGAAATCCAGGCGTATGCCGCCGGCATCGTCGAAGGCGCCTTGACCTGGTCCCTAATTCATACCCACCTTGAAAACACCATCCGTACAAAATGCGAAAACCTACCATTGGAGAAGCAATGCGACAAGTTGAGAGATGCCTTAGACAAATCTGCCAATAAATGGAAAACGCACGCAGCAGACCGGGGAGCAACTGAACCTTTTTGGCATCATGTAAGAATTTAAATTTTAAAATAAGATAAGTTTCGTAATGCTTCCTACTCGAGAGCATTCAATTTTATTATAAAGTCTGCTGAAATTTTCTTAAAATGATTTGATGACCGTGAATAAATGATCTTACTTCTCTGAGTAAAAAATGATGATTCATGCTTGAATTACGTTACAGTTTATTATAGATATATATATATAGGTTTCACATAACTTAATCTGATTTAATTTATCTTTCATTAGACTCTACACAGTCCGTTGGAACTACCTATTCCTTATCTTTTATGTACTTAAAGATCTTGACTTTACAGGTATCTTTATACTACACACAAATCAGTGGAATATTTACTGGTTGGAAATATGGAATTGAGCGCAGCATGAAAGAATACGAGACCGACATATCCGACTTATATTGGTTAAACGCTTTTGCCGAAGTTGCCGAAATACAACACAAGCTGAACATATCCATAGAGGATGAAGCTCTCAATCGTCTACCAGGGCTATCAAGTGCTTTCCTGAGAGTTGTTGATGACACTAATAATGATGGATCGGCCACCAAAAAACTTTACGTTGCTCAAAATGGAGCCGGGAGGTAATTTAATTTTTTTCTGTATAGTGTTTATCTCAGATAAGTATTTATTTAATGTTTATGTGAATATCGTTTTAACGGGCGTTCCATGGGTGGTTTTTATTGTTAAAATTTTATACAAACAGAAAAAAAAAACCATGATTACAAACATACATTTAGATTACATTACATTTAGATTTAGTAGCAAAATACTGAAATATACACCAAAAAAGTTACACCATAACTAGCATGGCGTTACGTGGTTTTAAATAGGCATCTATTCTTACTTAAAACGTAATTTCTTTTCAGTTATTCAACAATGACTCGAATAATGAAACGTTATAAACTTAATTATCATCGCACATCTAAGGACATGACTCCAGCGCCTGGAATAACGGTAGATTTCTCGGGATACCCTGGGTCAGTAACGAGTCAAGATGAATTCTATGTGATCAGAGGAGAAAGGCACAAAATGGTCACCACAGGTACAGCTTTGAAAAATTACAACCACAAGCTTTGGAAGGACGTTAATATCACAGAACAGGTAATTTCGTAGTAAAACTTAGGGAATATTTAAAATTTCTATAACAACTGATACGATAACCCATAAAATGTATTTCTTTTGTTACAGCTTCCTGTAGGCCCGCGAGTGACCGCTGCAAATCATTTGGCCAGTAACGTTAGCTCTTGGGGTCATACACTCGCTTCCTACAACTCTGGTACAGCTTGCAAGCAGTGGTTAGTTGTAGACTACAATAAATTTGACCTCCTTTATACTTCGCCTGAAACATTTCACTCCGACACTCTCCCTAAAACTCACAAGAAAGAAGTAATTACGGAAAGCATGGTCAATAAGTAAGTTATCACTTAATCACTGAATATAATTAATTAAACATTGATTGCGTTTACATTATAATTATTCTGATATGTTAATTAATTAGCACAGGTATTTAAATTACACTTTTATATAAAAACAATAGAATATAAAGTCCGTGACGTGGTTATTATAATTTATTTTTAAAGGCTCAATTTTAAAATCTTTTCGTTTCATGAATAAACACAAATGGAGAAATACATATTTTCTAATCACGTTCCTCACTACCCCAGTATCGTCTTTCTTATCAGCCACATGATATAAATAGTGAAGTCGTGTTTACGCGGAGGTTTACCGACTTCTAGCAATCTGTGATGCTGTCACTCCCTATCTCATACGACATATTAATGTTTATGTTGTTGTACATACTTGTATATTAAAATAGGCTATAACTGTATACAATTATAATCGCATGATAGGCGATCAACACGCGTCCATGCGAAGATCATTTCATAGTCATGTTGCGCTATCATAATATGCACAATAAAATTAGTAATGCACTTAATTTACACTGCATTTACAATGCATGAGACATGTCAACGTTAAGATTAAGACGAATCTCTAGGGAGCTACGTACTTCATTCTTGAATGTTTTTATTGTCGTACTCGTATTAAAATTATGAAGGCACGTTGGAATGACTAAGTTTAAATAAAAGAGTATTGACTTTGTGCACCTTTTAGCTCAGTATCTATAACTCTGTAGAGACTAGAGACAGACAGAAAAATGTCATTAATACCTATGTTCTGTTTGCTAAAATAATATTAAATTTGTTTTTTACAATATACCTAAACGAAATTTATTTACTTATACTATAAATAGTTTGTACTAGTTTTACCTATCATGGTTAAGATTACACGAAATAGATTATGTACTGACTGATTATATATGTTATGCTTATGAGATGAGATACTTTTGTGAAAAAATTTGCTTGGAAAATCACTACAAAGTAAGTATGAGTAGTTAATAAACAAGATTTTTCAGGGATATAAAACACACTATCGTCCACCGTGCTGGGAATGGGCGTGCGAAAGGCCTGCTGTGGCTAATCGAACAGGTTCCAGGTCGGACCCACTCTGCTGACCTCTCCGATGTATTTTTGGATAAAGGATACTGGGCCACTTACGGACTACCTTTCTTTAAAGTAAGTTGTCCTGATATTGTACACATCAAAACTACCTACTCAATATTCACGCTGGTAATTAACTCGCAGACCTAAATAGGGTGTAGGACATCTTACCGAAATGTAGGCCTAAAACTTAACTAACATAGAAGTATAAACTGTTATTAAAAATGAACAAAGTCAACACTGAATGTAATGTATCGTGTAGTAAAAACAGAATTCAAAATTACAGGACATCGCTGAAATCACACATGTCAATAAAATGGAGGAATTATACGGAAATATGTTCTCAGAATCTGAATCACCGCGAGCAATACTTTTCAAACGCGGATACAAGAACGCTACGTCACTCGAGAGTATTATTAAACTGATGAGGATAAACAACATCACAGCAATGTATAGAGCTAATAACGATACGGAAAATTGTATTGATAATCCCAATTGTATTTTAACTGAAGAAGGCTACCTATCCGTCACTGGAGTGAGAGGCGATCTCGTCAAACAGTATAAAGCGGCCTACGGAGTTATTGATACTAAAATTGTCAGCGGTAAGGATTGCACTTACCTAGCTATTTTATTTTTATCTAGAAATTCTTACTTTCTTGCTTCTTACTTCGTTACTTGATGATCCCTATTTAAACCACAGTAGCCAGTTCTCCAAATATTGTGTTCAGAATTATTTCTAACTTAAAATTTTCCTTGTAAACTAAACAAAGATTTCAATAATTTATTCTCTTTAAGTTTGTAAATTTGAAACTCTCTATACACCTACTGTAATAATTATAATACTTATCCCAATATTTAAATATTTACAATTTTCAATGCAGGTATTTTAAAGGATATGAATATGGAGTTTGTTGGAATATCCAGTCCACCGTTCACGCAATCAAAAACACTGAATGCGTCCAACGAGTCAATAAACAAAGGAAATGTTGCATCGACTTACACTGATCAGTTCGATGACGTACCATCGCTCGATAGCATTGAGATAAGAGACCTCGTCAAGCACCAACAAGAAGAAGCGGAGCAAGAATCCTTGGAAAGGTTGAACAAAGACGTCCTTAAACCATTCCAGTGGTCGGAAAGCGACTTTAGAGACAACGCGCATGAAGGCCTTCCTGATAAATGGGACTTTGAACCCTTTAGACCAAACTGGTCTTGGTGAATCTCTTAAAATAATATTCAGTTTCCTGTCCATAATAATTAAAAAATACTGTTAGATGGTTTGACGCGATAACTCCGGAGAAGCTCTTCAACATATATCATGGAGTGAATATACATATATACGTCCATTAAATACCTATGTAGGCATAATTTTTTTATTTTAATATTTTCAATTTATAATTCAACTTTATGTTTATGAATTTAACTACAGAAAACAGATCCTTTTTAAAAGAATTGTGAAAATGTAATACGTACCTACTGTACTTACCTTATCTACCTACTTAAATCATTTTAAGATGATGATTTTTTTTAAATTTAGATTTATTTTGTGGGATAATGTTTGTCTCGTCTTGTCTTTTGTGTTAGTTACATTTTGTGTATTTGTTCATAATAAGTAGGTAATTTATTGTTTACATTTCGTATCGTTTTATGCAATGACTTCATTAGAAAATTCTTTTTACTTTTTATCATACGATATATTTATTACACATCAGATACTTTTTTACAGAGTATTAAATGTTCACCTTCTTATTAAAATAATATGTAAATACCTAATTTGTCTAGGTATCTAATAAAAATGAAGTGACTTGAACTAGAAACATTTCGATTTTGCTCTCGAGAATAAAAGTGTTTCTAAGGACAATTATTTTCGTTTCTTTCCTACATTTACCTACTCCTTATACTTATTCGTAATATTTTGTATATTGTATTTTAATACATTGTAATACGGGCGGACTTTATTTACTTTCAGTAAGTAGGTACCAGGGGTTACTGGTACTGGTACATAAATCTTGTATATAATATACAATCTCTATCTAAGAATCTGAATCTCGGAAATGGCTTCAACGATTTTCATGAAATTTAATATGCAGTTCAATGCAGGAGGTTTTGAGGGCGATAAATCGACCTAGCTATAAGCTATATAGGTTTTTTTTTGGAAAATCGTTTTATTCTTTTTTTCTGGCAATGAAAAACTGCTCAAATATCTATGGTGTACGCGCCCACTTTATATTGTTTAATATGATTGTGCCGCCTGCTTACATTGTATTGTCCGTTACTATGGTGATAAAATACCTAATCTATCATGTCAGATAATAATAAGATGTCATTTCCAATCATTCGATTTACAAAAAAAATACCGAGATAAGCTATAGGTTAGACCCGGATAGCAAGGTATAGCTATACACGTAAAAATATTCTATGGTTCAAGAGTACTATCTATGGATACATTGCTCGCTAAAGTAGGCTGTGTTTACAAGCAAGGGTGATGTAATGTGCTCTAATGTGTCAATTGTCATGACGTGTGTCTTCTCAATTAATGATTGTCAATGTCAAAGTCAAAAGTGTCAGGTAGCTATGACTTTATGTCAAATAAAGGAATATTAAATATTTTATTTATGTATTTAGATTTTGTAAACTTCGTAAAAATAATTATTAGATTGATTTACATACAATCAACTTAATAATTATCGATACTACAAACTACAAATAGTTTAGTGTTTGTTTTGATCCGGAAAGCCGCTATAGAGCAGTTGTCTGTACAGAAATGAATTTCTTTAGGAAGGCTCCTACTGTTAAAGGTGAGTCATATTGTATTTCTTAAAAACTTAAGAATTCTGATAAGTATTATGTTACTTTTATTGTAATGCGTTACAGAACAGCAAAGACAAAATGACCGGGAACTTCGAAAGGCTGGAAGAGATTTGGATCGTGACAAAGCCACTCTAGAAAGAGAAGAAAAGAAATTGGTAAATATTTAATAATTATTAAATACGTATACTTGAAACTTATAGTGATAGCTAAGTGATTAGATTTCGCCTTGTCATAAGTGACTGTAAAACTAGAAAAATCTGAAAGTGTGAAATTGGGTTTAATGCATCTCCAATCTGTGAATTACTACTTGTACCTACAGTGTTGTAAATTAATGCCTAAACTTTTACTATAATAGAGGTAATTTTGGTGTTTTCTCTGCTTCAATTAAGGTTGGCTGGTAAAGAATACTTAAAGTTTTGTCTTTATGAAATTGTGAAGTTTTAATTTTCTATGAAATTACCGCTGTGTGACATAACAAAAATTAGACACAAAATTAAGTAGATAATTGCGTCATCGATTCGAGCCTCATTTAAAATAGTTGTCAGGCTTTACTTTGCTTCATGCTTCCATAACTATACCAATTTTTACAGTAAAACAACAGGATAACTGTGTTTTGGATTGATAGGTGTTGATGCCGATAACCATTGTCCTTACGAGGATCTTCTATTATAAACCATTAAAGGACCTTCAGATTTAAGATTGAATGTCTATGAAGTGCATTGATACCACATTACAAAAATAAAAATTGGTAGCAGTTTCTAATGAAGGGAAAACTAAAACATGAGTCCAGCTTTTTAAATTAAGAGTTTATATGTTTTTTAACACTTTTTTATGTACATTATGTATTGTATGTTTAATATCTGCTAGTATGTTATTATCATTTTGATTAATCCTTAGCAACATATTGTTTTATTATTTTTTCAGGAGATGGAAATAAAAAAGATGGCCAAAGAAGGGAATAATGAAGGTTGCAAAATTTTGGCAAAGCAACTAGTGCAGTTAAGAAAACAAAAAACTAGAATTTATACAGCTAACAGTAAGGTGTGTGACAAAATTGTAAATAATGATTCCAACAGCAACAGTAATGCAATTTTACTTCAGCATTATGTATAAAATACATGTAAAAAGAAATTAAAACAATACTTATTAGTTATTTTATTACTGATTATGATACTTTACTATATTTAATGAGTGCCAAAAACAGGCAAGTCAGGCACTAGCAGTTTTGTCTACAAAATTATACAATGAACTTTAACCATAGCTAAGCATTGTTACTCATACTCGTAAATCAATCTTTATAAAAAAAATCTTTTGATCTGCATTACAGATATCAAGTGTACAAATCCAAAACAAAGCAATGGGAGCTAACATAGCAATAGCAGGAGCCATGGGTACTACAGCCAAGACTATGGGTACCATGAACAAAATAATGAATCCACAACAAATAGCCAAGGACATGGAAGCCTTTAAGCATGCTAGTGCTAAGATGGACATGACTGATGAAATGAGTAAGTATTTTACCCTGTTTGCTCACAGAAAAATTGTAAAGAAGTTTAGCCTTTGCATAGACCTATTTTATCTTGATATTTTTTTTGTCTTTATCAATGTACTTAAAATCGAGTGTTCTATTGTAATGTTACTCATTAACATTTTCTATAATTTTTTTATATAATAAAATGCTAATACCTAGATTCCTGAAATTAAATTAAATTTTATCAATGTAAAGGGGTATTGTAACAGTATGTTCTAGAAAATACTTGAGAGCAACAAGTACAAATATTTTCGTTTTTCAGTTTCAGACACACTTGATGATATAATGGATGAATCTGGAGATGAGGAGGAGTCTGCGGGCATTGTTAACCAGGTGCTCGACGAAATCGGCATTGAGATTAGTGGGAAGGTAAGGAAAATAGTATTTCGTATATTAATTAAAACTAGCAACAGTTAAATGATGAAATTAAAATTTTTTAACGAATATAATAATATTTCATTAAAGCTAC
>DWAV01000367.1:0-20838 GCA_018231305.1 Noctuana lactifera
TAAGCAGAAAGGCGTAGGCGGTATAAGTAAACATTAAGGAAAGAGAGAATAGGTATAAGTAGGTATTGAAAAAAAAACTATAACAAATATTTACATAAAGCTATTAAATAACAAAGTAAAACATACAATTTTTGTATGTAACTTTTTTCTAATTAAATGAAAGGTCGTTTAGGCCTGGTTTTCCAAAATTGACATATAATCGTCTTTTCTAGCGATGGTGCTATGATAGATGACGCCTACGGCGTGTACCCGATCACGACGGCCCCGCGCCCCATGGGTCGTCCCCCGTACGACGCCAGGTATCTGATCAAAACGTTTCGAATATCGAAGACGAAACAGTAACGTAAAATGTTAACAGTCTTTCCATTTATACACAACAAAATAATCAAGCTGTACCACCGTATTTTCACGTAGTTTTTGTATCTAGGCAGAAGGACAGGCATTAGGCGTTTTGTGCAGTGCGATATTGTGGCCACAATCGTAGGTAGCCCGGCGACCTGACATTAACGCGACTAGCGATTTTTTTTTTACTAAAAATATGTTAACAGAAACTTCGGTATACTTTGGCCACTATTCATCTAATTGTATTATATCGATGGACTTTTGCGTGAATATGCTTGCGCTCTTATAGACTTGGACAAGTAGAGGAAATGCAGAGGCTCCGGGTTGAGAAGATGGAGCGACAACTGGCCAATCTCACGGGCCTCGTTCAGCAAGCCTTGCAAGTGCCCGCCGCCGCTGCCGCTGCTGCCGCTCCCGCTGCGGCCCCGCGTAATGAATTCCCACCAACCAGGCCTCAAAATCAGGGTAAGAGCTTTTCCTAACACATGTCTTCACAGTGCTGTTATTTCTTCGAGAATGAGGTCTACGTGGACGGAATAGTATAAAAATGTTTCCAACTACTCTACTCCTTCTTACTCTTTCTATGTCTTGATAGCCGTGCTCTGTGTTTGTATGTTAGTAGACAAAATATAAATGTTTAGTGCAAGCTTATACTCTAAATGTCGTAAAACTGTTTCATACTCGTAATTCTAACAACATCATTGTTTATTGTAGAAAGCTAAAAACAAATTGAATTTCCTACACTCAGATGCCGTGAGATTTGCCAGCCACGAGAGACCCCCCAAATTAGGGAAAGACAGATTTCGTAAGTGTAACTGATCGCGGTCCAAATTTTTGCTAATGCATTGCTAATGTTCCTAGTATAGGTACTTACCTACAGAATTTACAAGCAATCTTGTGCTGAGATGAAAAAAAAACTAATTTGATTATTCAAGTAACTTATTTCTGTGGAATTACTAACGGATGGAAACGTGGTCACTTGACCTCGAACAGGCATAAAACGCATTTCGCAAAGGAGAAAAACAAAACCGCAAATTGCAGGCTGCACTGCACCTTCTCATTACCTAGCGAGTAAATGTAAAGACCTAATAGTAACCTCTTCCGTACCATTCGGAATGTGGAAGAGGGAAAGTGACTTTCACCATATTACAAAAGACGTGCACCATGTGTAAACGCCATGCCGATAGGGAAATTTTCCCACCTATCAATATTAACATTCGCAATGCATTATGCAGTGTCCATACATATTATCACGCAGACAGCTTGCTTGACACGTGTGGATTTTTCTTTGATTTCAGCTACCTTTATCGACCACTGTATGAGGTTTTTTATTATGCCTATTACCCCATTACCTATCATGAAGTCGTTTTTTTAAGTTCCATCTAATCGATGCCATAAGAATCAAGTGTACGTACAATTTATTCCATCGGAAGAAGGTTTGTTCTTAGATCATAATTATCATGCTTGTTCTGCCGTGATATGGACACAATTGGAAATGCCAAGAAGTTAATTCTCATCTCGCAATATTTCATGTAAATCGGAATCATCTGTAACATTTAGAGTTAAGGTATTAGCTATTGTATATTCATTTGTTTTATTGTGTTCTTCTTTTTTATCTCAGGTAAAAGTCACTTTACATTGCTGAGCAGTACGTACCTGATGTTAATGATGTAAATTATGCGTGATAGAGGCATTTGTTGACAAAATAACAAAATTGTTATACTACTAATCCCACTACTATACTAATATTATCAATGTCAAATTTTGTATTGTTGGTTGATTTAATAATAAAATGGCTCGACCGATTTGAATGAAATTTGGCATAGAGATAGTTCGTTACCTGCAATGCATAGAATACTTTATATTGTATTAAACTCCCAAAATAGTTTGTTTGCAAATTCGGTGTTTTTAAAGCGAGCGCTATAAAAATTGGTAGGTATTTACTTTTTGGTTGAACGTAATGTTGAAAAGAATATTTTTAACGTTCTTGGGACATTTACCCCGAATCAAATAAGGGATGAAATTTGAAACTTCGCCACATACTTGGCAAGTACTATGAAAACTGATATTTAGCTTCTTAGCTAGAAAGAAATAAGTATAAATGTAGTCCATGTTTTAAAGTTTGGGAAATTTCTAGACTTCTGAAGTCCACGCGGAGAAAGTCGCGGCCATCAGCTAGTTTTTTTTTGAGTAGACAAGTTGTTTCATTTTCTGTCTCAATTTTTTTGTTTCTGTAATTTTCATTTAGGTATACGTACGTTGTTGGAAAACCCGACCCTTTTTATAAATTGTTCACGTTTTTCTGTGCAAGTTAATTTAAAAATTGGGCACCCCACTTTTTAAGCATCTCATATTTAAATTCAAGTTTTATAATTTCTGAATGAACCTTGCATTGTCAAAAGAGTAGATTTGATTGGTCAGCGTTTTATAATCGCTCTTGTCCTCGGTTCTTATCACATATTATATATCTACCTATTTTACCTAGAAAACGTTTTTGATCAGATTTCTCATTCTCGTAAGAACCGAATCGATCTCATTTTTTTACTTAAGAAGGCACATGAAATACTTAAGGATTTAAAACATAACTTTTAAATAATACTAATAATAATAATAATAATAATCTAATGGTATTTAAAAATATTGCCGGGCATTCTAACTTTTCTTTGTTATCCTGAACTTTCATCAATATAATTCCGATCTGACCATTTTCCAGTTAATTTTGCTTTAAATCTTTCATTTGCTTATTTTGCTTAACATCTACTAAGCAAGTCTCTGTGTTCGCACTTACCATTTTGAGCGACCGAAGACTAAAATAATGTATTAAAAACTCAAATAACATTACTAAAATTTATGTGCTAAAGTTTGATGTTGGTAGAATTTTCGTCGGTTTAGCTTAAATGCATAGCAAAATTTTCAAGACTAAAAAATATTGATTGAAACTCAAAAATCTTTTCATAAATGCCTCTTTATTTAACCATCTGTCTTTAAATTTTTTTTACCTAATTGTTCTAAAATCTAAATTCTTCGTAATCAACTTACGATCATTTTAGTAGGCACCTAATATTATTTTTATTACTTACTATTTTTTTATTTGTTTGCTATTTAAATGTTATTGATATGCCTTCATAGGTCATATTTGTTTTGGATTCATTTAATTCACTTGTAAATTGTATAAAGCAAACATTTATTATAGTATCATCTTTGAAATACAGAAGTACTGTCATAGTTAGATACACTCTGATCATCTGTTCTGAGGTGTAAGCGATTATTAGATGCTGACTGATATCTCCATGACTTTACCTTCCAATTGCACGTGCCTCATTTATTCGGTAAAAACTATTTCATTTCAGAAAAATCTGTGTCTTTTGAAAAATCGGTGTCCTTTAGCGATGACCCGCCAGACATGAATTCGCCTAAACAACATTCACCTCAACACGCAGGTATGCAACCAATATATTTTAATAAGCCCTAACTAAAACAACTTTAAAATATAAAATATGTACATTTTTATTTATATAATAATTATCAATGTAATCACTTGACGAGGGTCCTTTGTACCTATAAAATATTTATTAGGTAGGCATATTAAATATTATAATAGAAATTCATGTAGTAAAAAATAATTCACTAGTAATTATTTATTAATGATTGTCGAAAACATAGGTACAGTTTCGGAATGTAACAAACTCGGTATATTCTATAATAAATTTGTTTTTTCCGCAGTATTTAAAGCTTTCTTTTCGTTTATCCTCTTTGTTTTTGTGGTATGGTCCCTTATTACATTTATTTCATAATATTTTTTGTTATCCGTTTCTTAATATTATTATTTCAAAAATAATGTTGAGGTTTACAAATAAGTAGGTATAGATATAATTTAAATAAAAACAGGTTTATTTAATTTGTGCCATTTTTCGTTATAGTTTTATTACGTAAAACTGTCATCAAAAATATAAAACTTTTTAGGTGTTATACTAGGAAGTACAAAGATTTAAATATTTTTATAAAACTTATTATAGGATAAAAGAACTACATTCGAAAAAAAAGTGCATATCATTACATCCGCACGTCCATCTGTTGAAAGTCATGTATTTATGATATGTTCCAGTATATTCTATAGATAACTATATTCGATCCTAAAAAAATATGTTTTTGTACAAAATTTCAAAAGTTATTAACATAATAATTAATGTTATTGTTAAAAACCGGTCCTTGATAGATGTGCAAAATTTTAATTTAATTAAATTTGTCAAAGTGAATGAAAATCACGTTCAATGATTCCGGTACATACATGTACATAAATATTACAAGTCAAGCTAATAAAAGCATTTTAAAAAGGAATCAAATTTTTCGAATTTTTAATAAAATAGTCAAACAGAACTAGGAACTTACGTCAGCTGCTTTATTTCCAAGTAGAAATCTGATATGGTAGAAACAAATAAAGAGAGGAGGAAAAATATGATCTCGTAGCAGCGCCTGAAGGCAGAATAGAATATCTCAAAGAACATCGCATTGCTGTTTAAATCAGAACTTTCTTACATCGGATGACGGAAAAGTGCTCTTTAAAGTTGCTCTGTTTACTTAAGAAAGCAATAAATGCTTCGGTCATACTGAAAGTTTCTGGATTCTGATCAATAAGAATAGATATTATAGACTTTCAATGCCTACATATTGTTTTTCAAAGTATATGCCTCCACAAGTTATACATTCTTGCATTAGTGCAGAATAACATGCCTCAATCCCAGAATTGCGATAGTTATCTAAGTTAATTCGTTTATTCCATTTTCTCTTTAATTCAATTCCAAAATTCCAGACCATTTATCATCACGCTAATTGTATCCAAAATGTACAACGAAAAGCTTTACGCCCCATGGACATAATGTTGTTTGCCAAGAGTAGATACCCGAATCAATTATGGGTAATGGACAAATCCTATTGCAAATTGCGCCAGTTGGTAGTTACCTTATGCGCAGATTATCGCATCAATGCGATTTACAGTAGGAGTAGGAGTGAGTTTGTAGAATGTTGAAAAATATATTAATAATAATTGCTTCATTACTTCATCTGTAGATAGTTTTTTATTCTATTAAATTTTCCACAGTAGGTTTGAAACATATTATAATAATATGCTTTAGCGATCGATATCTTATCAGTAATGCTGACATCGTTTTGTTGTGGTATTAAGACTAGATTATGGTAGGTACTGTTCCATGTTATTCATATCTATTTCGAAAATATTGTGAGGTATAAAAAGGACCAAACAATCTGATTTCCAAGAAATAGATAAAGAAATAAAAGAATACCTACGTGTGAAACGTCACACACTCAGATATGTGATAATCCATCGTATCACTATTAGTTACTACATTCTTGTAAACATCATTTTCTCCGACTTTATATAAACATTACTGTTCTGAAATCCTAATTCTGATATACAAAAGTAAAGTTCTTTTGTTGCGTGTTCGCGCAATGTTCGTTTAATTGAGTTAATCCAATTGACCTCTGTGAACTTAGTTGCCGTTTGCACTTGCGTGCATGTTTCCAATATAGTTCGTATGAGATGTCGTGTCGAGGGTCGTGTCAACAAATTAATAAGTTTCTATTATTCGTAACCTAGTGGTTGAATTCGAACTGTTTTCATGGTTTCTGTTCCGGTCGGTACGAGTTAGATTTTTCGCGTGTTCCTCTAATTAATCGAATTATTGTAAACATAGTGACAAAACCTGCAGGCCTTAGAGTTCTCCATAACGTTCTCGACAGACATGTGAAGGACATCTTCGTGTGGTGGTAGGTGGTAGTACCTTTTTGGTTGTAATTCTAATTTTCGTTTTAGTCACATAAAAATCGATGTATACTTAATTATCAATAACGTTTTCTTACGAAACTACGACAAAATTATATAAAGTACAATGTAATAGGTTGATTAAATAAGATTTTCAGAGAATTTTATCTACCCCAATGTTCATCTACAACCACAAAGAGGAAAATACATTTTTAATATTTAGTAAGAAAATTTAAATCAAAGTCTAAGTCCATGCAGATGAAATCGCGAGAAAAAGTTATAATTTGTAAGAAGAAATATCAGTATAATATTTATTAGAAACACATGATAATAACCAAATGATGAATAACCCCAAATTATACTGGAATATATTATAAAAAAACTTAAACAATTTATATTTGTATGTGTTTATACAGTGTCTATCCTTTGCTCGTATTGTGTATGAATGAATATTACAAAAATAACTGAGAATGAAATTGCTCTAATATTTTCAACCGACTTCAAAAAAAGAGGTTTTTCAATCAATTAGATTTTTTTATGTTTTTACCTCATAACTTTCGACTGGGTGGACGGATTTTGATGATTCTTTTTTTATTTGAAAGCTGGTGTTTCCCGTGTGGTTCCATTCCAATTTGGTCCAGTTTTGCCATTGGCATCTATGAAAAAACCATTAGTCAAAAGTTGCAAATTTTCATTCAGTATGTGCGCGACAATTTTGAAGTCGGTTGTTTTCACGCGAGTTATAATTATTACACATTTGCTTGAGCATCATTTATGGTAGTTTGAATGTAAAATCATTTTATTAAGAGTCAATAATATAATTATCATGTTTTTAAAAATTTAATAAACCGATTCAAACAAATCGTGATTAATTTCTTTCTCAGTGTACAACGAATACTTATAGCTATAATTATTTTGAATTTAAATTTCTACACTTTCGTAGTTAATATCATAACCATACTCATAATTCTTGTATTTGGTTTCTTTCCGCTTACTTCTTTGCCATAACAAGCTGATACTAAGCCGACAAAACCGGCTATCAAATCATCGACATTGCCAAGGACATCGTCTCAAGGTAAACTATATTATATTATCCGTCCAAAACTGTTTTGGTAAGACAAATACTTTTAAATATTACGCTTACGAAATATTATTATATACAGCATAAGAATTACAAAATAAATACTTATTTTAACCTACAAAGAAAATCAAAATGTTCTTCGGATTTTGTATTATTTTAATTGAGTTGTGTTGAAATTTCCGATGATTATTTTATAATCACAATTATACGTAAAGATAAAAACCGCTGTTATGTAGTTAAGGTCTTCTTGCGATATTAAATTGTGTTTGCCTTCAATATCTTTCCGTTTAATTGAAGACTTTACAGTATAATATAAGTATACATTATGAACTTTGAGTAGTATCTTATTCTTCAAATGTCCCACAACAATACTATTTGAGTCAGATGCACTTTTTGCAGTCAGATGCAGTTCATGCACTTTTTTTATAAGTCGAAATGAAATGAATTACATTCTTGTTTCCTAGAATCGGTATAAAGAACGAGTTTGGACAAAACAATAGTTTACCATTATAATTGTTAATATCCCGAGAACATTTTGTATTAGCCAGCGGTATTAACATAAGGTGTGGTGCACTAATTTGTATAAGGGCAATTATATGCAAAATATTTTAGATCGCTTAATATGTATAATGTTGCTCAACTAATAGGATATAGGGCTTGAAAACTATTTATCCTGTCACCTAACATGCTTACTATCATTCATAAGCAGTAAAATGCGGTGTGACATTAAATGAGTAACCTACTTATATAATTTGTTAATTAACAGAACGTGATCGTCTTAAACCGGCGCCTCCACCAAAACCAGCCGGGCTGGGCGCGCAGCCCAACGCCCTGGCTCCGCAAAAAACCTACCAGATCAACGTAACACCTGACTTTTTCAGTCAGATGCGCAGTCTTCTGAAGCAAAGCCGTGATCTTAGAATAGAGGTAAACTGTACAAATGTCTCCAGTCGCTTCATTGAGCTCATGCACTTGCGAATTCCAAGCAGCAGTGGCGACATAATAATACTCGTAGCTATGGCGTTAGTTGCTAATGTTAGACGTTAAGTAGGTATATAGTACTATTAGTGTTCCGTATTTTGATCTACAGACAAGGAATTTGAGGCGCTCAACACTGTCCCACGCGATGCAGATGAGGCAAATGATGGCTGATACGATTGTGAAGATCGGAGCGCTTTCTGCGAGCTATAATGAAGCGAACCCAGAATCGGTAAGTTTAAAAAAAAATCAGAATTACTTTGTTATAAAAGATTCGTACTCTTACGATCGTGTACCGATTGAATATTGTTTAATTAATTGTAGCAGCTGACCCGTGAGGAAGAGATTTACAGGCAGGAAATGCTTCTGCTGGAAAATGACCTTTACGAATTGGAAGCCACTGTGGAGCGCCTCCGCGGACAAGCCGCCAATAGGTACAAATCTTGAAACAGCATTTGTGACTTTGAATTGCTGATCTTATTTCTTGTGTCTTTATCTAAAGTAAAAAAACTTCTTTAGTAAAAATTTTAGTAATACTTCTAGGGAGACGCGGGTCAATATGGCCGATATAGAAAGGATTGCAATGGTTTTGTCCAAGAGCAGCAAGACCGTGGCTGATTGGAAGCTGAAATTCCCCATACTGCATGAAACCATGAAAGCTAAACTGACATGTGAGATGGAGAAGGTGAGTCAAAAGCACAATAACACTATTTGAATATTGAAAACTTTAACTTAAATTTGAAAAATGTAGGTGGTGCGTAAAGAAAAGATGCTCGAGGACGAGCCTGAACGCCTGGAGCTGGCTTTGCGTCGCTGCAAGAAACTGACGGGGACTCTAGTGACTCTGAAGCGGTGAGTTATAATACACACTACATAGGTGTAGGAATTGGTCGTAAGAACGATTAATTTATTAACTTTTATTGTAAAACATAATTATATTTTATCATTCATCAGTTTTATTTGGAAATGAAATAATGTTTCTATCTTTGCACCACCCATTATTAACAATGACAAAAAGAGCCAAGATACTAAAAGAAAAATAATAAAAGACAGACGCAATTTTGATGTTTTATATTCGCTTGGTACTTAGCAAACACTATGACAATATAAATAATTTAATCTCTATTACAAGACTATTTTGTGATAGTGCTTGAATTTCAGGTTACCCGTACGTAACGCTTCGGTGAAGAAAAACATCGTGGTAAAACCAACCTACCTGAAAATTCTCCTTAACACTAACTCCTAATTCATCAATCGGCTCTTTGTCTGCATAGGCTCCTTAACCCTCGAGGGTTAAGGCGGGCTGAAGCTCGCGCTCAGATGTGGAACAAGGGGTCGATGATGTCATGCTCACTTTACTTCCAGCCTGGCCTGCGTACAGGAACAACGCTTGCCTCTCAACGACGGCCGTGCGTCCCCCGAGTCGTCACAAAGCTCGTTCACTGCTGGTCCTTCCTCGGAAGAGTGCAACTCTGAGAACGTCTGCCCATTAGCAACTTCGCACAACAAGGTAACAATCGATTTTATTACAATCAAAATATAAATTTGAAAATTTACCTAATATGAAGTTTTGGATAACTTTTTGCGTGGGATAATGGTGAATGCATTACTTTTACAATTGTATTACATTTTATAACGACTTTTGTTCCTGTCTAGGCACAAGGACAACGTAAATTTTCCTTCACTGCAATAAAAATAAGACGTGGCTAACATAAAGAGATTTTTTTTCCAGAGTGGTTTAGCAGACACCTCCATTTTTAGGATAAATCAAATCAAGATGTTTATTTCGTAAAAAAAAAAACACAAAATTAATCACTTAACAATTGCAGGTTTGCCAAAAGTTTAAAATTTGCATTTTTTTCCGACACTTCGATTTATTTGCGGAGTGTTTTTTTTATCTCAATGATTTTTTGCTCCCTACGTAGATCCTAGTAGCTTGTTATTAGTATTAGCGTACTTCACACTATTCTTATGATTACACCTACAGGCTTTATAATCTCGGCATGTCCTCTTCTGTTTAGGTAACAATTGACTTGTGCTACACTTTTCTTAGTAGTCTAACCCTTACAATTTTACCTACAATAATGTAACTGATCTTGATTTCTTTATTTTTCAAATTTGAAGTAAGTACATTTTATATCTTTACCTACTAGCGCCTTGAGGAATGATCTGGTTTGTATTTTTTTTTATTAACCTATGTATTCTGAATGTTATCATCAATTTGGCCTCTAAATTTTTATGCTATCGAAATGCTCTTTGCATTTCGTCCTTTTTTATACTTAACTTTAGAGACTATTGGCATATCAAAAATTTTTGAAATAAAATTTTTATTATGATCATTATCAGCAGCATCACGCTCTGTCCTTTTATTTCAGTAGGACTCACACATATTTTTGAATTTCTAATTACATGTTGTATTATGAAAGAAAATGGTTAGTTAATGTCTAGCAATACCGACACTGTAGCTTAGGGCTGAATAGTACCTACGTACTACGCACATCCAACCCTTACACTCTCAAAAACTTTTGTAATCAGGTACTTATCATTATAAATTTACATGGTGCACTGGATAAATGCCTCACTTTATTATATTATTAAGTACTTTAGTCGCGACGGAGTGTGATGATCTAACTTAAAACAGAATACAGCCGTATTTGAAATTCTTTTGCACAATCCTGCAACCAAAGCACTGTCCATAAACGTTGCATTTTTAATCCTCGCTTCTGGAAAACAATGCCAATTTTAATAAACAGTGAGTCAGGATACGATAGAGTAAGTTTCAGGACCATTGATTGTAACTGATTTACGAACATATATATTTCTGTACCCACTATAAATTAGTTTTATGATAAATTAAAATATAGTTTATATACATAGATTGATTTAATTTTATAGGTTATTATTTTAAAAGATGACTAATTTCTCTCGTATTGTCACTAAAAGACGTTTGTCAAGTCGCTAATAATTCTATAGGTCACTTCATTCTAGATGGTGTAACTTCTAAAATGTATAGTTTGAAATAAACAAGTTACATTCTTATCTAACCACAAATGGGTGAAATGAGTTTGCCACGTATTGACGGAATTAGTACCCATCAAAATGAAGTGACGATAGCAATTCTTTCTGCGGCAGTTCCAGCATCCGGGAGTCCACTAGGCTATCCTAGGTCCTGTACAATATTTACAATGACACTGTGAATTAATATCTTTTTTATGGATTATGTTAATGATAAATTTCATCGTGTTTTTTCCGTGATGGTACGCATCAGTTTGCGTGGCGGCAGAGTCAACACTTCCGAGACGCGATAGTTATTCATGAGTAATGAATCTCTTCGTAATATATCCATTACTATTATTATTATATTTATTGTTTTTATCTACGTTTTGATATTTCATTTGTATATTTTTTATTCCACATACGTATTTTACTTTACTTTCTCAATATATTTTTTTTCTTTATTATTCACAATACCATGTGTTATGAATTTAACAGTGATCCGCTATCTATATGTAGGCATGTTGGTGCACAGTTGTACACTATGCTTTAGCAATATTTTCTAATGAAATTCGCTTTATGACCATCATTTGGAGAAACTTATAGAACTTTAACATATTTTTTCCAGTTCAGACACTATTGAAAAAAAAAATCGGTACGCATGCTTACATACTATAATCGTTTCCTTAATTGGATTGTGACGAGTAAAATGTCGGTAATTGGTATTTGGAAATGGTACTTTTGCTTATTAAGATGCAGGTTTCATACAATCATCACTCAGATAAACATTTACTAGGTTCATAGTGCCATCACTAAATACCTTCCTGACAAGCGCTGTAAACTTTACCAGTTGTAGATGAATCGTAGATGTTCTTTAGCCAATTAAGTAGGTTTGTGCAAGTTTCAGCTGATTTCAATATTTTTTTGTGATTGACCAGTCGTATTGTAATAGTGATCAACAGCTGAAATTTGCTTCCGAAAGTCATAACATTTTTTTAGTTTTCTCATATAATTAAATTTCAGTTGTTTTTATTTGATTATCTTTGATTTAAATTATTTATTGTTACGTAACATTAGAAGTTTGGAGTTAAAGCATGATTTGTGGCGTACAAAGCATGCAACATGTTGTGATACTTATAATTATTATTCAAAAATATTTTTCACAAAATTACCTTAAAGTCCTTTTTAATGGAATATTTCAAGAAGTATTAGGTATTTGACATGGAAATTTGTTAATTTCTCTTCGTACTCTGTCAGTTGATATAGAAAGCGGCCACTATGTCCGAGCGCGGAGCACGCGCTTTCTTTTATACCTAATTCTGACCCTATTCTTCTCTGAATTGCCAAATAGTCTACATTATTGTAATCGAAATACTACATACATTTGTCTTACATGAACCACAACTAACTGAAACTTTTATTACTTTGCCGGAAAAATGTCTTGACAAATAATTATATTGACATTCGAAGGCATTATGCCTCATTGGATTTTTTAATTATAAATAGCTCATAAAAATGCATTTTATATGCTCATATTATAATGGTCTTATTAATATAATCTTTCTTTACTTATATACACTGTGTCAATGAAGGATATTTAAATTACATTCTGAAACTTAAATTAAAGACAAGGTAATGATTTTGCACGTCTGTAATCTTCTTTAATGGCAAATAGGTATTCGTTTCACATCTACTACTTTCTGTAAACTGTAATTATTTTCTTTAAACAAAACAATTTAACCGGACTATTGAAGTATCTTATATATAAATTAGCCACATTTTCAAATATAACGAAACCGATACCTATTTACGTTTAAGGGCAACTTTATTATAACTTCTTTACTTAACAAGCACGGTTTTCCTCTTGCTTTGTTACATATTTAGTGCACGCTGTTTTTTTGTTCTGTTGCAGCACGTACTCGATAGCAGAAGCAGTTCAAAATCTAGACTTTCCAAGTTATATGAAATCCTTTAATCTCCTATCGTTCCGTCATGTCCGTCTCCCGTGCGAACTTCTAACTTCTTCCAACTTTATTCTCACCTCTCACCACAAACAAGTCCTCATTAATAGCTTATGTAGCTACTGTGTCTCATGCTCATCCTGTTTTATTCCATCACAAGTTTCCATTACGAGCCACTGTTACCCGTAACTAGATTCAGAACACAGTCGTCCTTCCCCTAGCCGTTTTAACTCATAACCAAACGTTTGCCAAACTGACTAATCCTCTCCTCAGGAGCACAGGTAATTTGTTTTTTCTAAAGTTTGTACCGCTTACAGTCTTTCATAACATTCTCGTACATTTAACATGATCTTGTATTATCCAGCACTAACACTGGTAGGTAGCTCATAGTTTTGCAGTTATTTAACAGCTTACATTTTAGTTAATTGTAACTATACCACTATGGCGTAGCTTTCAGTCAGATGCTGAAGTTTATTCACGTTGCAATTACTACACGTATTTATAAATTTTGACTAATGGCAAAATCATCACAATTGTTAAGAGTGAAATATTATTCTTTATAATACTTACTTTATGCATTTTATCACAAATTCTAAGTAATCATTTACCTACATACCACATTTTATCACCTGCAGTCGTACATTTACGTATTTGTGTATATCGTACAATCATACCTTCGCCTAAAGTTGTATCCGACTGTTGTCATCATTCTACGGTTCTACTTCCACAATCCATGGGCCGCTCGACACCTCTATTTATTTTTTGTCGTGGAATATTAAACATGTAATATTACGTTTTTACTAAATGTTAATAAATTTTTTAATTTCATATTTCTTCCAAAATACTTATTCGAAATATCTTGTTATCTATATTGTTTTAAATACGATTATATTCGACGACAAAAAGTAATGGCAAATGCCTTTTATTTCTATTTTATTCTTTTTGAATGGTTGTGGACGCAATAAATATTTAGCTATTATTCATATTTAATGTGAATACTAAATGTTCTTCGTGGATTTTTCTTCTTTGAATGACTGTATCTATGTAAATGTTCTGTCGGATCAGTGTTTGTGTATTAGTTAAGGGCGAGGTTGCAAATAAGCTTTGTTAAATTCATTCGCCAAGTTGCGTCAAACATTAGACTAAAATGCACTAAATTTTCTAAGTCACTTGCAAGCTCGCCCTCGTAAAACTTCTAAGCATCGAACACAAGTAGAACTGTATGGAACGGTGCGCAGGCCGTCGGCGGGAGAAACGGGGCGTCAAGGGGAGCATCGGAATTGCGGCCAGAAAACGCCCTCGATGCGCTACTAGACGAACTGCAGACCTTCGCCAAGCCATCGGAGCGCGGCGGGCGCGGCGAGGGGCCCCTGCGGCGGCTGCACTCGTACCCGAGCGGCAGCGACACGGACGCGTCGCCGCCGGTGCGCGCGCGCGGCCAGCACCCACCGAAGCCGCCCGTGCCCGAGCGTCATCCCGAGCTGCTGGCGCTGGCTGCCCGCCGCGCCCCGCCGCCCCCGCCGCCGCGCACCACATCTCGCTCACCCCTCGCCTCCCCTACCTCGCCCTCCTCGCCACCTTCCCCGCGCTCCCCGCACTCCCCGCGCTCCCCACCTCACGCACCCCACGACCCTGATGACGAGAACGCCGCTTCGCGCCAAGCTCTCCTCGAGCATCGCCATCAAGAACTACTCAAGAAGCAGAAGGCGCTGCAGGAACAGTACGCACGCCTGCAGATGATCCAACGCAGCAGCACCGCTTTGCCCCCTAACGCGCAACCAGACCTCAAGAAAACCGGCAGCGAGTCCAACTTACTGAGCAAGATGAATCTAAATCTTGCGCCCGCTAACATGTCCGGAAGCATGACACACCTGGCCGGTGACATCGACAGGAAGAGAAACGCCGAAACCTCAACGGTGACCGACAAGCCCGGCTGCCAGATGTCTTCTGACGGAGTGGCCACCACTAATAAAGTTTACGAGACTGACATCCTGTGACACAACAGCCCTTCGCATAGTATATCAGTGTAGTGAACACCTATGTTCCAAAAAAGGCTGTACGAGTGTACTAACTTTGTTCATATCAGCGACATCACTGCTTTCTATGGATTACTTGGTTTAACCGTTAGATGTTTTCGCAATAGTTGAATTTGGGGACTATTATTTCGTATTTCTTATCAATATAATATATTCCGTAGTACGTGCGCTCAGTAGCCTAATACCTATATGTGTAAAATATTGGAACAGGAACCCGTAACTGCCGGTTTAGCTTTATGCCCTTCTCGCAATTAGCTTGAATTCACAAAAAATCATAATTCCATTACAACAACACGGCAAGAATATGGGATTCCGAGATAACTTATATTTAATCATTTAAATGTCTCTCAAATATACAAAACCAAAAAAAAAATGTAGTTTGATGTCCAATATTCAATTAGAATAGTCTACATGTGTTGTACCAAATATAATATGTCAAACATAATGTGTTTCACAAAATTAAATAATGTGTTATTATTATTTGCGAAAATTTAACTAGTTGTGACATGGTGCGTGTTTTTGGATTCTATTTTGATTTTGATTATTCTGTGAGATTTTGTCGTTCGTGTTGATTACGTTGTCGCAGCTTGAATGTTGATCTGATTCATCCATTGGCTTGCAGCGTCTCTTGCATCATTGACGAGCCCCGGTCGTGTAGCCCTTTAAATTTTTTCCTGTTATTAAAAATGTATTTATAACGAAAGTGTGTTCGTTACTGAAAGAACAAGACATCGAAATTTCAATAGTCTGCTATGTTATTCTCATTGATAGTTTAAAAATTGGATTATTCTTAGGGGTTACTTAATAATAGCACTATTGTTTTATTTATTATTTATGTGTAATATTTATTTATGTTATATTCTATTCCTAAAGAGTGCTACATGATAACGGGCGCCCTAGAGTTGAGCAATTTTGTATTCCCTTTAACTTACTACTACTTTACTATTTAAACTGTATGTACATAATACCTACTACTATATACCTACCTACAATAATCTTTAGATACCTACCTATCGCAGTAGTTATATTATAACCTTTAGGAATTCCAGAATTTTCTATGAAGTGCCAAAATATATAACTGGCATTTTGACATTGTGATTAAAGTTTTACGCCCTTTTCAATGTTTGTGTCTATTGTTTACATGATACTTGGCTTATATCAACTATTGCTCTCGTGAGCTATCACAACGAAAAAATTATCACGATTGACTTTCGGAACTTCGAATTTTTGTAGTCAACAAATTTCTTGACGACAATCCAAATTTTATAAACCCTGTCTTGATCATACTAAAATGTTGTCCGATAAAATCCTATACAGTGTAGGTGCCGTCGGGCTATATTATAACTCTGATTGGCTGATTGTCACCAATAACTGCCCTTCTATTGATCCCGCTCAAGGTAGTGAACAACTGAATTTTTAAGAATTTCATAAAATCGTCACATTTTATATACATAATTAACCTATAGCATGAAATTTTTACGTGACACGGTTTTATTTTTTCTATGCAAGTAGGTACTCAACAACAAACTAGTTTAAATTTTAAATTGACTGTGATAAAAAGTTACCTATAAAAAATTTGAATAATTTGATTAAAATAATTTCAACTTCCTAAATTTTATGGTATACCTAGGTACATTAATTTTTTATTTCAGATTACGTTATATTGATTATAATTATTGAATCCATCGAAAAGTCGTTTAAAATAGAATTCAACAGTTTTAGGTCCACCTCGTCATGAAACCCACGAATCCACTACAGAACTTATTTAAGAAATATCTCCATAAATGATATTCGCACTTCAAAACCGTCGTCAGTCGCTCGCACTCATTCTCTTCACTAATAGTATAAATGTGGTTAAAATGCTATAATGAACTAACGAGTGATATTGTAAAAATGTATGTTTTAAAATATTCTTATTTTTAGACTCAAAATATATCTGCATTAGAAAATGTATAGAGTCTAGACATAGCGTTAGAATAAAAATGTATGATAACTACTAACTTTTCGCGCTTTTTAATGTTCGTTGCAAGACTGCAGTTCTCCTGTAACCACACGTTTCGGCAACAGTACTGATGGTAGTTAAACTTGATAATGTGAAACATATTTCCGAATTTAATTTTAATTTTTAAGTTAGATTTTAAATTAATTAATTCAGTCTCAAAAGAATTTCACAGTGCTCTAGCTGAAATCAGCACCTATATGGGTAATATCGTCTAACATACCATACCATAAATTATAATTCTGAGTTTTAATTTAAAAAATAGCAATTTAAATTTTAAAATTTCAGCTCTATGGAGAAAACAAAAGAGTTATTGAAATGTACGTCTCTACGTATAGAAACCTACCTAAAAGAAACTATTAGTAGAAAGGAAAACTTCTTTATAATCTGTTGCCGAATCCGCGTGCGCTACTGAGACCGCTCACCTTACACATTTCGTTGATAAATATTGCACGATATTAACTAGCACCTAGAAGTTAATTTGAGAAGTAAATAACGTTGAAAAATGCGACTAATTTAACCTTTGACTAGTATAACATGTAACTCGGCCTCCAACATAGTTACAAGAAAGCTTTTTGTGTTGGATTTTACTTGGATAATCTATGAGGTATATTAATTTTATTTCTTTTCTCTTGAATTTATTACCATTTTTGCCTCCATCTATTGGCTTTTATATATCTTATCTACTCTTAATCCACATTTTAATGTAGCAGGCAATGATTTAATGTCATTGCTTTAACGTAAAACGATGTAATATTTATATATTTCTGTAAGCATTTCAATTCGATTGCTTATAAAATAAATATATAAAATTTTGACGTAGATTTGATTGTTAATAAATGAGAATAACAAAAATGAGATGTGAATCATGACACCAAAGCATGTGTATATATAAAGTAAGTAAGGATTTAATCTACGTCGCTTAAGCATATATATAAGCAAGTCGTTTATATAAATAAAATATATTTATAAAAAAAAATACCGATTGAACGAAATTGATCATCTGTCTGTAGTGGAAAATCGTCGTTGTCTTCAAATACTACCACAATACTTTAAAAAAAATATGTCAGCAGAATGCCCTACGTGCTCTTTGCTAACTATTGTGAAAAAACTTTCATAATTTTAAATTAAGTAACCCTTGTCAGTGTGTCTATCTGGTCTTGCATCTCAGTTTTATCCATCGGAGAGTACCTATATTCCAAGGTTTAGCTTGTGAGACAAGACTAGCACTCGTACATACTTAAACTTTTGAAAAAATACAAAAGTATGAGAAGAAGGTTAAAATAACCGCTGCAACGTAATTTGCTGTGTAATTTCTTTATAAATAGTAAAGTTAATATTTTTTTTAGTTACCAAAGTGCACGGACGGCTTTTTTGAAAAATGCTTTCGATTCTGTAGACTAGATTTCAACAGCCTAAAGATTCTCGTTAGCTTAACAAACTATTATTTGTTTATCGTCTTTTATTAGTTACCTACAATGAATGAGCTCTTAAATTATGTAAACAGCTATTTTAAATTTAAATTTTCTAAGTATTAAGTATAATGATTGTGAAGCTTTTTCAAGATATTTTGTCTTATACTTATTTATTTTTTAATAGATACTTCTTCAAATATACTGTTATAATTATGTCAATGCAACAAAATCCAAAAAATTATTGTTGACACTCAAAAAGTAGGTACTTAAAACGGGAGTCTTTAGGCGTATGCTTTTTTGCTATAACTGTATCTACTAATAATAATCAATGTGAAATATATAATAGAAAAAAAAAGTAGATTTATATTTTCACAAGAATATAATCTGAATGTTATAAGTGTCTAACTACATACTCGTACATAATATACTACCTATATCTATCTAATAATACGCGAATAATTGTTTAACTCATAGCTTAGGAATTGTCAAACTTCTCTGTACGCTAAGTTATTTTTTACATTCCTGTTACGTAGTACATTATATTTTTAATATTTATCTACCATTTCGTAATCACTGAATTCTATTTCATTTGTATACTTACTCTACTTATACAATTTTATTGGGTTTTTTTAGATTCTCTTTAGATTGGGGTGATAATGTGTTCATAATACAGGTTGAATAGGCAATTTAGGGCTATGCAATGGCCCTTACATTATACAGTGCGTATTCTAATAATACTTAATAAGAATCGCTATTCGGCGCTGGTGATTAAACTATTTGTAAAGGGCCTACCTTACAACAAGTATGAGCTGTCTGAGAAGTGCATTGTTGAACTCAACAGTATCTAAGTGTAAACTGTTGCATAATGCGATCAAACTAAGAAAAAGAATGACCTTCCACTATTTTGTGACAATGTTTCAACTATAGGCGAGGGACCGAATGGGCCGTGGTCATCCCTGAATCGTCTATTGCGCACCCGTGAATCTTGGGGCCAGCTTCCCCCACCCTCAACACTCAGTAAGGCCCCACTTTTAAAATATCCTTAGCTACGCCAATTAATAGAACTGAAGTTCTTAACAACATCTTCAAACATTCTCCCTTTGCCAGTATTTTTATTTCGTGGCGTCTATTCTGTCTCTATAATAAACATTATAGGTAATGTATTTTAAATTGTGAATCTTTTTTCATTACATATATTTATAGATACACATTGTGTACTTATACACTTATAAATAAAAAAGTAAGGTTACAATTTTATTGCACTTTAACTTTTCAAATTCTTAGTTTAATTGCATTATGACTTTAAAATATGTACATAATCACCCTAATCAATATATTTTAAATGAATTTGTGCCAAATTGTCTCCTACTATACTTACCCGGAATATACTTTCTATGTTATTTTTCTACTTTCTTATGTACTTTTTACTTTTTATGAATTTATGAATAATCAAAGATTATCATTTATGTTTTAATTAACCAATCAACTTGCAATAGTTTTAAGCTAGAAGCTACAAGTACTAAATTATTTGTTGTTATTTTATTATTATATTCTACTGTTTACTGTAAATTTCTTGTTTAGTTATAATATTTCATGTTTATGTATACTTAGGTTAAAACCATAATAGCTTCAGAATATTTTAATGTGGAATTACATAAATATATACACGTCAAGTTATATCTTTGTTTTATTTAAATCTAGTTTCCCACCACTATGTTATAATAGGTAGGTAGGTATAGAAATAGGTACCTAATTCAACAAGGCGAATATTCTCAAGACTAGTAGTCACCAATTTATTTTATGCAAGCTTTTAAGAACATGTATTGTAAGCAAATAGTATTCATAATTATAAATATGAATAAATGTTTAATGAAGGTTGGATCTCCGCATTTAACGATTTACCTACCAAAGAACAAAACAATGACATACATTTTTAAGTGGTTTTATTATGATAATCAAACTTTGTAAACAGTGCTTTGTCTATCACAAATATACAATACCTACATTAAATAAGCTAAAAACATTACAATAAGTACAACTACATCACTATCATCGATCACTTCGCTGCCGTTAAATTCTTATGCACTTTGGTCCAAACTTCGTTATGCATCCGACATATAGACCTGAAATTAAAAAGGAAAATAAGCACATACACACATAAGCTGCTTTGTTTATTACTTTGTAGTACCAAATTTTTTGAGAAGCAAACAAACATGCAGGCCACCTGATATTAAGTAGTCACTGCAACCCATG
>DWAV01000368.1:0-20829 GCA_018231305.1 Noctuana lactifera
TACATGTACAAACAAGTACCTAAATAAAGTGAAAGTACTTTCGATATTTCTTTCGAATTCGGTCGATGGGACAGCGGATTGGTGAAAGATTAATGATGTATTAAAGTTGCTTTGAACACGTACAGAACGATCCTTCGAGAGAGAAGTAAAGTATTGAACGGAATGACCCCCGGCTATGTTTGCGACTTGAATCGGGACGTAACAGGGTAAATTTACGATGAGCTACAAACTTGTTACGTAGTAAAACTTACTTTCTGCTAAATTGATATACGTTTCATAAGAATAAGGAAAGTTTATTACGCATAACTTGTCCCCTTTGTACCTACATATTTGGAGGAAAGAAGACATTATGTCGTTATAAAAGTTTTTGGCAAAGCTGATGTGTTTGGTTTTTGGTAATATTTTACACTATATTTACTTTATTTTCCTGCTGCTGTTCCGCTATGTCGTGCCCACTCTAGAATCGTCTGGCTTTAGGATTTTCGGTTACCTACTTAAAAGTTGATGGTCCATATCTTGGGGCAATGCCCACTGTAGGCTCCCTCCGGTAAATATTCCTAGCTACGCCCATCTCTTAATATCAGGTGATGCTTTTCATAAACGATAAAAAAGCTGATCAAAGTCTTGAGAAATAAAAGAGTGCTCTATATGTTCTAAATAAACTATAAAGTCTACTCCATTCCCGATAGGAAGTTGTAAATAAAATCGTGCCACCGGCCGCCAGCCGAGAACTGATTAATTACTACCTATTAGTCCGGGAGCTAATGACGTGGGGTTTACATCATAATAATATTAAAATTATTTTTATATCGTAAATGAAAAACATTACTTGTAATCGTTAACTTTCAATAAAATCATTTGTTGTTATCGTAGCTACATTATCTGAAGAATTGCGAATGTAGTTTTAAACTATACGGAATAAACTTGAGGAATTCCTATAAAAACTGACATAATTTTCATCAATGCAATTGCGTATGCTAATAGAATTTCACTATCATTACTGAGCATTCATGCAGAAAGTTTTTTTTGTGACATTTAAGTTCTGTGGTATGACATGATACAATTAAAACCCGTGAACGTTGACAGTTATTTATATTGACGTTAACAGTTATACTCAGTACATTCTACCTACTTTAGGTCCTTGTAACTGCACCTTGTGATTCATTACCTTGTTAAATCCTGATACTACCTAAAAGGTAGGTATTACTTACACCTCAAAAACTATATTAAGCATAAGTGACTGTCTAAATAAAGATAAGCTACTATCTACTATCCCTCTAATGGGTACTGGTGTCCTTTCAGATATGAGAAAAGTTTAGGCCATAGTCTACGAGTGCGAGCAGGAATTAAATACTTACTCACCACAATGGTGGGTGAAAATTCAACATACGAGTATTACTGTTATCATCGTTATAATGTGTACACCTTATAAATGTAAAAAAAACCAAGAAAATAAAGATAATAAACAATTTTTCGTCAGATTGTAAACTAACGGTTCTCACAACTTGACGGTGCCATATTTTTTTTTAATTCCTTTTTGAAATCACATAAAATAAACGGATGACTTGACGCTGAGCTGATATCTCAACAGACGGGGTGGTGAAAAGACCCCGTGTCCACTGGGACATAAATAATGAAATTTGAAAAGAGCTCTTCTATTTGAAACGGTCCGTTTCGTTCTCCATTTAATGATGCAAAGCGTCGTCTGGGCGGGTTTTTCAATTCACCTTATTATGCACCTAGCTAAAAGTTAAGCTTATGAGGATATTAAGCAAGTTATGTTTATTACATAGAGAACAATGATGATGAAGACTTAGAGTAGATATATATCTATACTAATATTATAAAGAGAAAAGGTTTGATTGTTTGTTTGTTGGTATTGAATAGGCTCCGAAACTACTGGACCGATTTGAAAAATTCTTTTTCTATATGATAGCTACATTCATAAGGAAGGTAGGCTATCAAGCATCTTTTTTACATTCTTTTTTTACATTACATTTGGTACCTTGTTAAATTAATATGTCTTTAGGACGCTCATTTGTCAGTTTAATCTCTAATGTAACAAAATTTTCGCGGGTACTCTGATACGAAATTGTAGAATTCCTTCGAGTTGTTGAACTAAACCGATAAGTCTACAGATTAAATTGCAAGCCGCGAAATCAGACCGGTATTCACCGTCGATCAAGTGTTCACGACGCTCGATTATCACAAGACAATAGTGGAGCTTAAACTTTTACCCGTCAGTTATATTATAACACAAAGGCGTTATCAAAAGACATGTAACCCAGATTTGCAGATCAGTGGTCAGGCGGGGCAGTGGAGCGGCGGTAAGGTCGCGCGCACACTGCCCGCACCGTAGCATGGTCAACGTGACGCAACCGTGCGTGACCGTGACATCAGTGTCGTGGCATGCCGTTTGCCGTTTGACGCTTAGCGCCACTTGCTGACAGATGTGATGGATCGACACCTAACAAAATAATGTTAAACTTCTACGGTACCTACTCTTATTTGCATTGCATAAAGAGTGACAGCCTGAAATGGTATTATGCTGGCAGCAAAATAACTATGACGACAGGAAAGTACCCTCAGTGTCAAGATCACTACTGTTTAATTGACAATACAATACAATTACTTACACTACTTAAACTATAAATGGTTGTAGGATGAATAGGTCTCGTTACAAGTTAACGCTTTTAATTAGGTAATTTTAATAATTTATTATTTCTAGAGATTACCCTTTGTCATATTTCTAGAATAAATAATTTATTTATAAACTCATACATAGATTACTATTATCGACAGTTTTTGATAACGATAAAAAATGGATGACATGGAAAAAATGGCCTTTAACTTTAAGCAAACTAATATCGTAATTTGTTTTTAATCTTTTTGTGAATCAGTTCTTTATCTACGTATATATAAGTTACACATATCTGAATATCCAATTATTATCAAGACTTTTTTCTTTACATTACGGCGTCTGATTACCAAATATTAATAAATAAATATATTAATAAATTATTTCAAAATTTTATTTTTCTTTTCATGAAGTTAGTTTTCTTACTTTATTCATGACCTTACTGATAACATGGCAGCAATGCAATAAATAATACGAAATCGAAATTATTAGCTCTATTAGGTTTATACAAAATGAATCCCCAGTCTTTGTATGGAGCTGTGATTCTGTGAATTTATGTTTTTATAGTATTTCAATGCCCGGCAACCAAATCCATCTTACGAAATACAAGACTTGATTCATAGAACTGCGAATCAATTGATGAGTAGGTGGTACCTCTTCAGTCTGCAGAGCGTACCTATAGAATATAGTATTGGAGCGATCTCTTTTAGGCGAATGGTAGACGTTCAATAAATATTGTGATCCGTCACTATTACAAAACATTGTAGTAAAATTGTAGCAAAACATTTACTGAAAGTGTAATCTAGATTAAATTTGTTGAATGTTTTGCCTTCGCTTTAATTTTGATAGTGAGTTTTAGCGTAAAATATTCTAAAAAAGGGCTTTTTTTTCTTATATTTTTTTAATTCTACAGCCGAGGGCTACTCCCACTACGCTGTATACTTACTGATTGATGGTCTACAAATAATCAGAACTATGAACCCTCCAAATACTTTAAATACCCTAATTTGATTAGATTGGTATTCCAAAAGATAAAAAATGTCCTGTCGACGCCCACGATAATATGCTCTCAATAAATACCTAAATGACATCATTAGAAATGTTAGGTCGTTAGGAATGTATCGATAAAGTATTTCTGTTTACTTGTGACAGTTGCCCGTATAAATAGTGTTATCGAAGACTAACCCAACGTCTTCAACAGGGCAATTGACCCTAATATCTGATCACTTCAAAGTTGAAATTATCACTCGGGGACTCTACCTACTTCTCCCTAGATTGTAGAGTAAGGGATACCGAATTGAAGATTATTTGAGGTTGCTATGTATATGTATGTACTTATTTACGAAAGGGTAGTTTTGTAACTTGCATCATGATGTAAAATGTAACCATGTATCTAAGCTTCTAAGAGTCAAATTCCAGTACTAGTTATGCCCGAAAAGCGCTGATGTGAAGAGATGCGGATATAATTAAACTTTCAACACCTTTATAAGCATCCTCCGGCACGGAGGAGTGAGATTTGGCATATTTAAAGTTCATGTGGAGAAGAAGAACAAAATAATATAATGTATACCTAAGTATAAATTACGCTAATATTACTGGATGTATTTAAATCGGTTGACTTTCAACCTACTGCATACAGGTGACTATAAAAACTTCCGAAAAACTTAATTACATCACGACCATTATATATTTAATAAGAATAACAAAACATGTAGAAAGCGAGACGCTGATGAGTGCATTCGAGACACTATTTACGGTTGAGTGCATGTTAGAGTTGGAGTGTTAGAGATGAGTAAGCGAGATGGGTCGGTGCGGGCCCGGGCTCCGGGGGCGGAAGTCGGCCGCCACGCGTTATCTGTCGGCTGCTGTATCGCAGGAAATGTGGTCAAGCCGGCCACCGCCCGCCACTCATTACTGCACAATACATTATAACAAGACCAACCTGATAACTCTGTTATTGTAATTATTATACGACAGATAAATCATATTTATAGCATATAATACTCGTGAAACAGATTATATATGCATACAAATGCATAATTTCCTAGTTCTCCTGCACAACGTTGTTCAAATGCATAATTACGTAAAGTGTATAAGAGCGTTTTCAATTACAATTATTTTTCTTGAATCAAATAGTTACAATTTAATAATATGATAAAGTCACCTAAATGTTGATTTATTATTATTAATTATATTTTGACTAAAAATAGATTTGCTAAAACAAGCATCTATACATTAATGTTGTTTTATTCGTTTTCAAAGCAGTCGTATAAAACAATTTTCAGATCACACAAGAGAATTAAAATAAACGAGAAATGTGGTACATTGGTGCCGCAAACGTTATTTATCACTCAGCTCGATTAATGCTTTTAACTCTCCATGACGATGATCCGCTGACCTCAATGCTGTATTGTGAAACCTAAGGATTGGCATTACAGCCTAAATTGGCCGAGTGAAATAGTTGGTCTATTTTCATACCGTGTAAAGGCCGAACCAGATGTTAGACTGTATCAATAAATGTGTTTGACTACCAGACAGACAGTCAACAATATGAAAAAGATATTGCTTTCGGACTTGCTCGCTAGTGACTGGCATAAATAACTATATATTATTTCTTTCAAAATTCAGTTTTTTTTTTTTGGTTACTATGTTTTAATTTACTACCTACTGAAAAAATTTGATCTTAGATTGGCCATTTGTCTATGAACATGTTTGGAACCTCTTGATGTCAAAATTAGTTTCCAGCTAGCTACGTACCACAAACACTTTTTGAATGAGATTGTCCAACATAGAACATAATTCGTTGTAGATAAGATACTGTTCACAAGCTGATAAGTTATATTGAAACTATAGATTAAATTGCAGTAGCTGATATTCTGGGCATCTGATTTCTGCGACCTGCGACGTGATATAAAAATATTTTTAATCTCATGGTCACAGTTATCAACAGTCGGCTTCTTATTCCACTGTTTTTGAAACTGGAACATTCAAAATCGATACGCGATGAAGTCTGACAATGAATTATGAAAAACATAGAAATAAAAAAGTATTATTATTTGACACAACAAATTGTGTTTATTATTAGTTAAGCTGCCTAATTCACTATGAGCGTCTTAACCACAGACAGTAATTATGTACTGTTTATTTATATGTAGATATTAATTTATTGATAGTGCCCGCATTCACTCCACCTATCACAGTGATTTATTACAACAACATTTGCATGCTTTGAAACTTGTATCATTTTATAGTTTGATTAATATAGTCATTTATGCAACACACATGTAGGTACCTATACGACGGTATAGGTAAATACAGATGTTTGCAGTTGGAATGATTGACGAGTTTCATGTAAGTAGGTAGATACTCGTAGTCGCTTAGCTTTTTGTAGTGACTGTATTTTGCAATAAATTGTTGTTAAAAATAATATCTGCATAACAAAGAAATCGTTAATCATTGAAAAAAAAAATTACGTTGATAGTATTTCTGATTATTAGTTGTGAATGAAAAATTAGTTTTATTTTCTATTAATTCTTTACAACCTAATATAGTATAGATAATGGAACTTTGTCTTTGCTTTGTCCTTTAACTCAGTACACGTTATTAATAATACAAATATAGGTAATTGTAACTTAAAGATTAGCCAGTTTACTTTGAGTTAGCGATGTAACTATGAACATTTGGCGTGAATCCAATACATTTAGCGAACTTCCGTCACGTTAACAGTATTTCTGATTTAATATTAACTATGTATGTATCGTAATCTGCACATTTTTTTTATATACTGCATTAGTCATAACCTTGAAGACTATTTTAGCCATGGTTATAATACGAAGTGAACGCGCGTCGAATAGACACGACGATACCGCGCGCCTTCGGAAACGTGCATTGGTTTGTTAATTTGATTGTTATTGTGTGAATTGCTATGTAGCTCCAATCGCAATCGTGAAAAACGATAACTCGCTACCGATGATAGGGCACTCATTTCGGGATGATTCAGTGAAAATGACAACATATGAGTAACGACTGTAACGGCTCAACACGAGAAAACAATGACCGTATTTCAAATGTTTACGGTCAGTATGGCAGGTACCAGCGATTGTCGATACCTACGTGTCGTCTGCGCGGGCGCATCACATCGGTCCTCCAAGCTTGGATGCGATTGAATGATTCAGCGGTCTGTGACGTCATTTAAAAGGCGCGTCCGCCGCTCCTTTCGTAACGTACCTTATTGCATTTATTAAAATCTTACTACAGTACTCACTACACACACACACACACATACATAAATACCAATTACTATTAACTAGAATTCTAAGGGGAAAGATAAAATAATTTTATGAGAAATTCATTCGCTGTCTCATTAAATTATACATTGTAGTCGGTAGCGCTATCTATCGCGTCCGGGTGGTACTAAGTATCAATGAATCCTTAGTAATTGATGTGTGTTTTAATTGCAAAATGAACATCATAAGTGAGATTTCCTAAAACCTCGAGCATAACTCACAGGAGCGATAACAGCGTTAATGAGAACTGACCTTTCAACATCCGACCTAGATGTTTATTATGATCTTTTTCCTTACAATAGATTTGGTTTGTTTTCATGGTAAATTAGGCGAGGTTAATTGTTTAATCGTACTTATTGCACCTTTAGAATTGACTAATTAAAATAATTAGCTTCTTTACTACAACGGTTAGGAATACGTAGAAGGTCTTCATACTATCAGAGTGAAATCAGAGTAGGTACTACCTAAAATCATATAAATTTTTCACTGTCATCATGTCACGGCACCGATAATTTAGCGACAGCCTTTATAGCTGATAACCTAAATTATGAATACCTAGGTTTAAATTTCAGTACCTTATAGTTTCTTAAATACTTTAGGTACATGGTGATTTACAATCAAGAGTCCTAAGTACCTAAGTAACTGATCTGTCAAATCTGACATATTTTTAATATGAAAAAAAACCATAACGTGTACGTACATTATGCTATGCATTATTATGCAAAACTGTAGTTTTGTAATCAATTATGTTATATTGAGTGAGTATCTGTCAGTGCTTATTTACTAGAAGCTTGCGATTCTTATACATACTAAACTTATCATAATGCATGTTTGGTTGCACGTGGGTACTGATACATGACAGCATGTCTTGCATTAATGGGCGCCTTGCCAGCAACCAGCGGCAGCGGCAACCATTTTATACTAGACTAACTTATGCCCGCGACGTCGTTCGCGTGGATTTCATAATTAACTTTACCAAGTACCTAACCACGTTGTCCAATACAAACTTTACCCCCGTTTTTCACCCTTTTATGGATAGAATTTCGGAAAGTCCTCCCTTATCGGATGCCTGCATCATACAAATAGCACAGCCTACAAGTTTCAAATCTTTCCGATCATCGGTTTGGGCTGTGCATTGATTCGTCAGTCAGTCATTCGGGACAAAGCATTTTATATGTATAGACTTGTCTGTGGCTTTGTTCCCATCTTCCTATCAATCATATGGGTGTAAACATATCTAAAACTAAACTAATCTCATTCGAGTTCTACTCAAAGTTCAGATCAGTAGTTATACATATTAAATCTGGATCCAATTATTGCTAAATACAGTTAAACATCACGTTGCCTTTATAAACATCCAACAATGTCCGAAATAGAAGTGCATAATTTAATTGTACAGAGAATCGTTGCGCTGCGCTGGTCGAGTTGCACTTGAGTAGCCCTAGTCTATACATATAAAAAATGTAAGTGTCTGTCTGTGATTGCAAGATAACTTTGTTTTTTAAGTACATAGTTATTTATACCATAACAGTACTTTATCAGTTCTTTTTACATTTGATTTTCTAGTGACGGGAACGTACATACAAGGTATGTTTTATTGCTAAAATATTTAGAGTTTCAGCGTGAAAGTCAAAAAACTTTTGAAAATTTAGCATAATGCATTCGTCTCGTAAGATATAGGTACATAAAAGTTTGTATGAAGATTCGCCGATTTTAAAACACTAATACTACGATTGTACATTGATTACAACAAAGTATTTTATTGCATACATATTTTTAAGCATCCATGATTTTAATTTATAATCCTCTCTCCATGCAGACGAAGTCGCCGCCATAGGCTAGTACCTATAATAATAAAATTGTATTATGGTAAATAACTTTTTCATACTAAGTATGCTAATGCACCTTTCTAAAAGATTTCCTATAGTGAACATGCTCCTACATTTCAGGGTTTTGCATTATTGTGCTTGTGTAACCCTCAATGTATGCCGTTCTATTTCTTTTACTCTTATTGAGTTTGAGAAGGATGCGAGATGTTTGTATTCCTCTAGGAGATGTATTGGCAATACCTACCCTATTGAATGGGTAGAGTAGACGGCGACGCCTCGGCTGCTCGGACATAGGGATCCTAGTAAAAAAAGAACGGTAAGATAGTTATTGTTACCCTGTAGCGACCTTGAGTTTCAAGGAATTTGTGTAAGGAAACATCAATAAATTTAATTTCTGTATACGTTACACATACATATCAGTACGATAGTTATTGTTAAAATGTGAAACATAAGATCCAAGTGCAGTCATAGCAAAAGTTTTAGGAAGAAAACAGTTAATACCAAAAAATCCTCAATAATTAAAATACTAAAAACGTTGGGGTTAGCATATTTTCTTCTACTTCCCCGCAGCCCGCACACAATCGATTGTCTCGGGACTTTTGTTATAATAATATTGTGACTTTAAATCCTACCAAATAAGCCTGAAAGCTTTAATAATATTAACTTACTATTTATTTTACTCTGCTCTCTTTTCCCGCCATCCACCGCACGACTGCACCCCACGTTACGGACAAAAGAAAGTAAAAGTTTTGCTTTGTCTCGCAGTAATTTATTGACGATAAATCTAGGGAATAGTTTTATTTTTGAACAGTTAATATGCGAAATGTCTGACTTTATTTTCATACTGCTAGCTGTGTTGCAAGTACTTAAGTACCTACCTACCGAATGCATCCTGTCTGCCTAGTAATCTTTGTCGTATATAGTGGATTAGGTAATTTAATTTAGTCAAAATTTATCGTTATTCTCAATCGTAATCTAAACTAATACGTAGTTTTTTATATCTTGTTTGGAATCACTAATTTAGATGTCCCTATAAAAATAATGGATTTGAGGTTCTCACAAGAAGCTTTTTTAGCTTTTTATAGAGTCACCGACTTACATGATTACTAAAGATTCAACTCAATCGATCCAATAGTTTCAACGCAAATTGGCTGTCAGAGACAGTCAGACTAATCTAAATTATTTCTCATGGACAGACTTATTATTTAAAAAAAATTATTTGTAAGCAAAACTTATAAAGAACTTAACAAACTCAGTGCAAATAGCAATAATTATATCGAAAACAAAAGCTTAAGTATATTGTTATAAGTTTAAAGAAACACACGACAAAGACACTAAACAGGCGAAAGCCATGCTTTGATATTAACAACGAAGAATTCCGGGGCCTGAAATTTTGACTCATTTATTTGTGTAGGAGCATTTGTCATCTGTCACCTGTGTGACAAACATTAGTAATGGTCCTGCTAAAATTTAGAGTTAAGTAGGTCGTCACACAAGATGTGATGTATGGAAATGAATAGTGTTGTGTTGTATTATGTCATAGAAATGTGACTCTATTACCCAAATAGAGTTTAAAGTCTATCTATCTATTTTATAAGTACACTTATCAGAAATTCGTTTTATTTCAATCGGCTTGTAAATAAAAAAAAGTTACTTTAATTTGCACTCTCGTAAATTCATTTAAAATAAGTTGGTGATAAATAAAGGATAAACCTATATGAATTAAATAATTAATTATATGCTCATAAATTAATAAAGTAGTAGATACCTACACCTATGATTATTTTTAAACGGATGAATGCAATTCACTTCTCCCGATATTCAGTAGAGTTCACAACTAGGACAGCGATGCACAGAGATAAAAAGTTATAGGAAACGATGTAGTAAATACCTATATATGTCGCCGAGGGAAAATCGTAAAAAAAATCCAGTAGAAAGGTAAATATTTAATGTAAATGTATTTTGTAGTAGCAGTAATAAAGTGTCGATAAAGTACCTACTTGCACAAAGATTTCAAAGGAGATTCTTGTTGACCACGGTTCATAACCTGACACAACAATCGGTGCAGTAGTGAGCTGGTTCACACCTACAGCACCATATTCTTCTTAACAGGCCGGGGACACTCAAAAGTTGCCAAGTTCTGATCCCATCTCACAGAGCCCAGTCTGTAGCAAATTGACGGTAGCCTGGCGGTTTTTTGTCGCATTAGCGCGCCTATTAGCACCGACCGCCCGACTACTGCTTATTTACTTAATAGTACCAGACCTTGGGATGAGCTACAGTTTCTCTGTCACTCTGAACTGAGCACGATCCGTGGCAGATCGCCATTGTCATCGCATTAGCGCGCCGATTAGCACCAACCGCGCGAACATTACGTAACACTACCAGGCCAGAGGCCTTGACCTTGCCGCAGTTTACTGCGCTTCTGGCTCACTCTTTAAATCAGTTAAAAATGTTAAAATATTCAGTGGACGCTTGTTATGAGGGGACACAAAACAAGCGAAAAGTCAAGCGATCTCTGCAGAAGACCAGCGCTGGTTGTCTTGTCATTCCATCACAATGCTGAGCAGGGTACATTTCGTAATGCATCCCTCTTATAATAGTAGTTACTCTTATGCAATGTCTTTTGTTAGTGTGGCAGTATTATGAATTAATTCTTTCTTTTTGTATTTAAGTAAGACTTATAAAATCTACGCTATATTTTAAAGTATGTTAGGTACGAGTATATAGACATGCTATGGGCTGCAGTAACTGCTTATCGTTAGGTGACGCGCAAGTTCGTATTTATTTTACCAATTTTTCTATTCAGCATACTTGATAAACGAATCTGCCTCGATTTATTTATATAATTAATAGTCGTATTTGCTGGATCTAATCTGCAATCAGTTGCAAATTTGATAGAGAAGAAAATAGAATGCGTTTTAACGTTGGCATCAAAATGAATACAAGTTGGTAGCGTAGGTATGCAAAACACGCTTTATTTTTGGGGAGGCTTCACCCGTTAGTTCCTGATGCAAAAATCAAGCATCCTAGACCCTTCGTTTATTCGAGCCTAAAGCTTTTGTCCTACAAAATTCGAGTGAGAGGCAAAAGGGAGGTGAACTGTTCCATGCAAAAAAGATTGCTTTAGTTGTAGGGTGAACGTTGAACTATAGCTTTGAGTATGCAATGCATATTGAGACACTTTCAATATTGATATGCGTTTTGTGTTCCTTTTAACTATATTTAAATTTTTCTGATCTATATTATTTATCTATTCTATTTTCAACTTCAGGTTACATATTATCTACGTATCGAAAACATTGCTTTCCCTAGACCACCATTTTACAGGTTTTGAAGTAAGTATATTAATAACTTTCTTAACTATTCCTTTGTTTTGCAAATCACCAAACATACGAGTATTACCAAAAATGTTTATGTCAAATTTGTTAATAAATATAACTGCAACTACTTTATCGTGAAATAGTTCAGTGATTGTGTAGTCACATATTTTACACAGACCGACTAACTCACTAACGTCAATCGCATTTCTCCATCACGACTTGACGACCTACGGGGAGCTGACGAAGAAGGACCTCGTAACGATCTGTCAGAATACTCAGAAAGATAGTCGGGCATTCTCCAAAAATACCGAGACAGTATTCAAGTTCATAACTAGTTACGTGATAAGTTGATAACATAACTTATGTGTGTTAACTTAGACATAACATTTTCTTAACATTTATTAACGCTGCAAGGTTTTAAATACCTACGTATCGTTTATAAACGATGCGAAAAGGAAGTCGTGTTTTTGCGGTGGTAGGTCGAATTTCTACCGTGTCGCCAAGGCCTCTAACGATCCAATGAAGTGTTTATTGAAGGTTAAACCGGACTGCTAACCACGGAACTGAGAGAGAGTAAACATCATTTAAGAACGGAAACTTCATACATTAGGTATATGATTGGTTAAAAAGAAGCAAATAGGCTTTGTCACATTACAACAATTAGTCAATCGAAATTTAATCACCATAACCCGCTATGGCCTTATACGTGTCAGACGTTATTTAACTGACAGGCACTTCCCTTTACTTGTCTCGTTTTTCCATGTTGCTAACTTTAACCATCCCTACTTCACGGAATCTTTATGTAGACGGATCAAATTATGTTACCATCTCGTGTTTATATCTATAACGTGTTTTGTACTTGTTCGTTGTGTCTATCAGATATCAACTTTATTTGCGTCATAGGTTATATAGCTATGTTATGATTGATAGCATCTAGCTGCGTATTGCAATTACTCAGCATGTTTTAAACATTAGTCTGCCAAGCACTCTTGATAATTAGTTGGGACTGTAGCGACGTATAATTACGTGATCGAACTTGTTTTCAAACTAACCATGAAGTAAACAATGATGTAAAAAGTATTAGGTATAATACTTGGTTCGATGATGATATTTTTTTAATGGTTTGTATCTTGATTTTTTCGTTAAATAGCATCGCAATAGATGCACCACAGTTATGGCAAAACAGATAATTACGATGGTTGCAGATAGCCAATTCAATAAGAAATGTTACGATGTATATTGAAGGTTTTGGTTATCCACAATACAAGTAATCCTCGTAAGGCACCAAAGAACTACATTTGTACAATTTATTATTGTTTCAATAAATAAATAAATAAAATAAAGAGACTCCTAAACCAGGATTATGTCAAACCAGTTTTGTAGCATTACACAGTTGATTCTAGCTGGAATACGCCAGAGTTATCAAAGCTAATGACAAATGTTGTGGATGCATCCGCATGGCATGACACACGCCGTAAAAATTCTTTTGGTGCACGCATGTAACCCGCAATGGGTATTTGCATAGGGCGAGTGCACATAACGCATTGTTTCATAGGGCGTTCTTGGCATTGAAATCTATTGTCGTGGTTACCGAGTTCTTGTGTAACTTAATTGATAGACTCACAAATGTTTACTTAAGAAATGTGTACGTGGAGGTAAAATAATAAAGATAGATCTCTCTGTTTTCTATACATATAAACTGTAGACATTTTAATAACAAATAGGATACAATGGTAATATTGTTATATTTAATTAAGTATTGGTGGCATTCTCGCTCTAAATCCCAATCTTACCAAAAACTTACTTCAAGAAAAACTATAAGAAACTTACACCGCTGCAAATGATTTTCACCAGATCTTAATTTCGTTTTACGACATAGTTAAACAAAGTAAGTTACACGAAACAGCGGGTTTGATAATGAGCATGATTGTAACAAAATACCTCAGTGAGTACACGCCTTACACCGCAATAAAAAAAAATATACATGCAGCCAACAAAATAAGGACCCGAGAGCTATTTCAAATAGTTCTATTCATCCCAGTCATTAAAATACGGTAGCGCGTTCCCAGCACTTTCATGCAAATATGTTTTTTGTAATGTATTAGACGAGTTGAAAAAATGTTTTGAAAAAATTTAATATACTTACTTATAAAGCTCGTGTGTTTTAGATAAACTCAAAGTAATAGCTGTGCACAAGTGTACTTTTACCAGTAAAAGGCAATCGTTTATTGATAGATTTAGAGTTTTAAACATGCTTCTTCAATCGGGCTTTACTACCGAATATGATGTCAACAATAAATTTTAAACGCATTAGTTATCTGCTCATTTGAATGGCATTCAATTCGAATTGTCCCTTGAGTAAACGGATTTTTTTTACAAGTCTCATTACTTTTCAAGGATCATACCATAATATTGACTTAGGTATAGGTAGGTGTCATGATTTTAGGTAGGTAACTAATGGTAAACATTAAACGAATGGACATCGGCGTCAAACCTCAAATAAGAAAGAAGTCCTGTTAGAGCTCATACGCGGCGGCTACTCATGAGGACTGAGATGGTCGCCTGAAATATAGTGTGTCCCTCATCAATCGAAAAACACGTAGTAGGTACATACTCGTACTTGCAAGAAGACTTTCTTAACGGCAGATTATGAGGGCAGCGGGTGGTACCTCCCGGTCCTACTTTATAAGATTCAACAAATTTGTTTTAAAGGTAGGTAGGTATATTATATAATAATATGTAAATAGATACTGTATTATTATTGTAAATAGATGAGTTAGAACATAATTTTATTATCGTGGTATGGTGACAATTTATGTAATATTTTTCCATTTTCCTCGTTGCTTTGCACTACCATATCCGTTTAGACTTCGGACCGAGCATTGACCTTTAATGACTTTTGACCCAATAAGATTTTTACCAATAAGTTGCTTACTCATAATTATCATGAGACAAACCAACTCTTGAAATATTTCTTCTCTGATTCATCGTAATGCATTCTCATCGAGCTAGGTTTGGTAGTATGCATTCTGTACCTCAATGTGACCAAAAAAAACAAAAACGGAACTTACCTGCCAAGTTTAAAAATTCTTTCTCTTAAGTATACTAGATTATTTAAGGATTTTTATGGAACAAAGTAGTATAGATACTACCTACCCATCTAAATACATTCTCCAGTTTATAATAAATCTGGTTCTCACGTTTTTTGTGATGTGATCCGAATTTGATAGATTAAGTTATTTATTAGTCTATTATTACAAGCGTGTAAAATTAAACTACGTGTAAGATCATCTTTCTAATTCCATTTTTAAATATCGCTACATGCGCGTGCAACTTTTCATTCAGCTGTCTGACTCCTGGACTATTATTCTGCGCAAGAGTTATTCAAAACGCCTGCTGATATAAAACCGCAATCAGTCTTTATTAAAATACGTGCATTACTGAATAGTAGGCTGCTGAGCTGCAAAGTAAGTGTGGAAATACGTTGCAGCTTGCAGCCCTTTATATCAAATGCTGAGCATATAATATATGAGCCTCTTCTTGGAATTGACGTAGACTTGAATTGAGATATTTTGAACCTTACTCTTTTACCAACAATACGCAATTCATTTAAAAATTTTGTCTTCAAATTTTAACTTTAATAAATTTTACCTTTGTGCTATTAATGCAAAAATATAATAAAATTATGAAACTAACATGTAAGCCTAATAAGCGTAATGTTAATTATAAACTTTGTTAAAAAAAATATCTAATAGTCAATACCCAGTGTCTACTTATTTAGGTATTGGCTATTATTATACCTACTTAAAGTTACTAAAATAGTTAAGTATAATTGAAACAAAGTTTATAATATCATTAATACTGTAACAAAAACTAGAACACAAATAAAATAGCAATAATACAGTACAACCACTATGTAATTGAATGTGTAATTATGTTCGGAAACATAAATGCTGTTAGTTCGGCGTGACATCTAGGGTACCCAACATCACTTGGAACTCGAAGAGAAATAAAAAAATCTGTCAATCGGTTAATACATATTACCATACAAGATAATTTTACCATACAAGAGTCAGCAAGATGATCAGCGTACAGGTATGAAATTCAAAAAAATGTTTTTTATACACTGAGGTATGTAACTACCTACTTATAGAGAGGATCATACAAACATCTACCGTATTCGTAATACCAATTTAAGCCGTACTGCTAATGTCACTACGGGATGTCAAATCGGAAATAATACCTTCAATACCTTTTTGTTAAAGATGCGGAAACATAGATACTACCTGCCTTCTACCCTTTTTATGTCCCACAGCAGGGCACGAGCCTCTACCCACAACCGAGGAAGGCTTGGAGCATACTCCACCACGCTGCTCCAATGCAGAATCCAACCTACCTACTTCGTGATATTATTTTACAGTTAAAAATAGTTTTGATGCCAGTCAAACCCAAGGAGTCATACAGAAATGTAATAGGGTAATTTGTAGATGACGCCGTATTGTGACATCACTGAAAATTCACCACTTACAATACAATATACCGTTCGCATACCCTAACTGCAACGACAGCATATTTAATAATAGTATTGTTGCAACACTAAGTGCCAATTTAAAATAAGGGTTTATCCCGAGCTTTTGTGTGGTTACTCTACATACACCCTAGGCCAGCGAGTGTGGGAGAGCAGCCACATGCGGCGGGAATTGCCAACGGCTCGGGGAGTTTGTCGCCGACCGAACAATAGTCGCAACCATTTACACTGGGATTTAGTGTACAAGTGTCCGACAGCGAATCGATTATCTTGAGACAGCTGCAAAGCTGCAATACACAGAGAATTTTGATAGCGATAGCAGGATTTGTATTCGGGCGTTATATTTCATGTTCCTACTATACGTACATGCAGTATATGAAATGTGATAGTTTTGTGGACGAACACGACTTATATTTTTCAGGACTTACATTCCTCTGAGATATCGATATCAGATCCTAAAAGTCTTAAAAACTTACTAACTTTGCATATTATAATATTAAAAACCTAAACTGAATAATTTAAGATCATCATGGCCTCATTCATAAAACCTCAAAAATAGAAAAAAATTCTATAGGTTCTTGACCTGCGTGTGAAGATACTCGGGGACTTATATGCTTCAAATGTATGCAAATTTGGAATGTGCCTTGGTTAGGGGAACGCGTCAAGTCACGCCGCGACACTTTATTAAATTTCTCACGGATTTTTTGGAAAAAAGATTTTGTACTTGGTTTAGTATAAAAAGAAAATTCTTCGCGGTCGCAATTTATCATAACTATAGGTGATTCAATTAATAAATCGTTACAATATAAAAATAATGTTATTACAGAACTTACAGAAATTAAAAATATAATTTAAATACGTGTCATATTTATAGTTTATAGTTTTGTTTATAGTACCTATTTTGTAGTGTGGCTGTAATAGTTTAAAGTAGTTATTTTATTGCATTTTTTGTTTTTATGATATTATTATGTGATTCTGTTATTCTTGTTATTCGATAATAATAAAGAATATTTTGTAAACAATAAGGTCTGCATTCTAAACAGGTTACGCTAACCATAAACATTATTTCCGTATCATATTATATGTGTATCTAATAAATGAGTACTTCTACTTACTCTATATGTAAGATACCTACTGGAGCGTGTGGCCGGAGTTGAGGACCCATTTACGCGTCCGGTGTTCCGGTTCTTCCTGCCACAGACCGCAACCAATACCAATATTCACCGTATTTCAGAATTAGATTGAACTAAACCTATTATATATTTTGCTAACGACTTTTTCGCGAAGTTACTAAGTGCCGATATAGTAAAAGCATTTTATTTGCCATACTGAAATATGGTTAAAATATATCGTTCAACGCAATGAGATGTCCTGCCTGACTGATTTACCTACTTCTTACGGAATTTTTAATAATTGTTAATATGTAGTAGGTACGTATAATTAAATTCAGTTGGTTAAAAACACTACTTCTTATTTAGTTTTTCTTTATTCTACAAGTTATACAACTTTACTTTTCTTAATCATGTTTATGTTAGGTATGGTATTATGTTAGGTATTACCTATGGAGTAGCAGTGTTGGTGTTTTTGCTTTTACCCAGTTATTATGTTTAGAAAATAAAGGAAGCAATTGTACGAGTAGGTAGGTTCTATATTGAGTTTAGCAAGTTTTATTACATAAACAGAGCACAAGGGGGAGGTGGATTAGCGTAAGCCGAGCAGACGTCTTTCATGAAATTACTGCCGTCGCTTTCCTGGCCGTTGACGAGGATGTATGGCACGTAATGAAAATTTGCTTTTTTGCTTTCATCGCCGTAATGTTTAAGAAGTTTCGAACCCATTTCAGCTTTGGCGCACGCCTTGATGGGCTTTGAGTCGATGTTCATAGAGGATCCGCACTGAAATAAAAGGTGTATTTTAATAAAGGTAAAGTATGGGGCAGCGATTTTAAGTTATCGGTGTAGTCCTGTATTGATCTTTGTAGAGAATGCCTACTGGCATTCAGTCCGCCGTTTGTTAACCTTAGTTTAAGGTATGCAATAAAGACTTACTAAGTAAAAAAAACTGTAATGAATATTTACCCGTAAAACGATTACATGTAATCATACAATTTTACTTACTCGAATGTAGGTGAATACTTTGGAAACAAAAAGATACAAAAGTTAAAAGTAAAATGCACGAGACTTCTACTTTTCTACGGCTTGTTTTTTTCATTTCTTTTCAAAAGCTTTTTATTTCCTTAACGTGTATGTGTTGGTACTCTTATTGCAAGAGCCGCAAGGGCCCTATTCTTGTCGTTCCTTCACTTATCCTTTCACTTTGTTTACTTGAACGTGCGTAACTGCAAAACCATTCAGCTCCCGACTGTAATGGTCACGTAAGACAAGACTGTGACTTTATTTGTGAAAAGAAGTGTTTTTATTCCCCACCGACGCAAGACGCCGCTTAGCTACGTAACAACGAGCGTTTTATCAGATGAGTAACTTTCTAACTAAAACATTATTGTTATTTATGTCCTAACTTATAAAGTAGCTAAACTAGTAGCTTAAATTAGGTACTAATTTTGAGAAACTAGAGCTCTATTCTAAACATTTTCAAGTATGTGCCCATGACATGCACGGAAAGAGAATTTTGAAGATGATGAGTTAAAATGAAGCTTTTGATTCCAGTCTTTTGATTTTGTTGTTTAAAAAATTCCATTAAAAATTTGTTAGGTATATAAAAAATAATAATATGGATTACCCCATCCGCAGCTATGTCGTCAGAGCCACGATTTGTCTGAGTAAAATCCATCATACAGGAGTTGTACAACAACGCTTGAGTTTGATTTTGTATGATATTAAGAGCACACGCATGTAATTTGTTCCCGTAGCACTCGGACGGCCCGTGTTGGCATTTGAACATATATTTTCCGTTCTGTTCAATTGTCTGAAATAAAAAATGCGTATATTATCTTTAAAAGCACAATATGTCTTTATTAGCTTCAATGATAACTATTTAACTGACTATTTAAATAGAAATAGTAAACAAGGAATGTGAGTCAAAATAATTCTCGGATACCTATCCATCAACTTCGCTACCGTATTTTCCTATGTAAGTAGCTTAATTTGCACCTTAATTAATAATATATTAAAAAATACTATTTGGACATACCTGTGCATTTCCATAAGGGTATGTTTGAATGTTTAAAAATTCAGTAAGTCGTTGGACTACTTTCTTAAACTGGTTTGTATCGAAATTTCTGCAATCGCCACATAAACATTCATAGTATAACTGTATATTAACTTTTTCAGTTGAATTCACGTTGCTCTGAAATAAACATAAATAAAATTATAATTTATAATAAAATATTATTAATAACTTTCCTCTATGCCTCTCTCATGAAAGTGTTATATTGATTAGGTAATTGCCATATAGGTATATGGGTAGGTATATCGGTGACTAACCTGATCATACTCGTATCTAAGACTGTCGTTCAAAATTTCTTGAAGATCATTGCCAGTAAACAAACTCGACGCAATTTCTAAAATTATAAAAAAATAAAAAATAAGTGAAAATACAAAATATAAAACAAAATAACATAAATAACTAACCTAATAATCTTTAAAAACCTAACCTCCGGAGCAACTTTTAGAATAAAATACAAGGAAAATAGGAAATAAAACAAAGACAAGAGACATGATGTTCGATTCAGAAGCAGTTATGAACTAACGTAATATTTTTACATGTAGAGTATTTAAAACATTATACTGTTTGATAGCGCGAAGAAATATACGACTCTATATTTGGATGTATTCATAATCAGTTGCTATTGCATAGTTTATGACTCAACATCAGTAAAAAAATATTATATTTAATTTATTTCTGAATACTTTCAATTTTGAAATTGAACTGTTAAAATGGCTAATGTACACATCAACATATTAACTATCGCTACTAATTAATAAAACTGTTTAACAGCAATCATAATAGAAATATTACATACCTCATATGAAGTAATTTAGTTCGAGAACTTAATTGCCTTCAACCCTTTTTATGACCCACTGCTGAGCACGGGTCCCCACAACCGGGGAAGGCCTGGAGCATTCTCCACCACGCTGTTCCAATGCGGATTGGTGGAGAACTTAATTAATTGCATTGAATTGATAAATTACATGTACGAGTACATGTCATATCCGTTTCACTACAATAAGCATTACAACTACAATGCAGCACTTACAATGTTTAT
>DWAV01000369.1:0-20821 GCA_018231305.1 Noctuana lactifera
CTGACTGACCAGGCTGGACGAACTCAACCCCCTTTCATTCCACCTTAACTAGTCACTATTCACCACCCACAACGAAAGTCATCGTGCGACATTACGAGTACAACTAGGTACCATTGGAAATTGGAAGTATCAAATACATAAAATGTTATATATAATATGTAAAAATAATGAGGATGACAAGGTCGATGCTAACCGATATCTGTGCGAAATAGGTGTCTATTTGGTACTTATTTGGGAGTTCGAATGGCTTCCAATTCGGTGGTTGAAAAGCCTGGAAACTAATTGTTTTATCCACTTCAGGAACTATACTAATTCCTGTATTAGTCATTTAAGTAATTTATAATCCCTACTTAAAATGGCACATTATACACACATACAATCCTATATAAATTAACATACGCAGCGAACTCACTAATTAATGAAATAAAGTCAACAAGTCTTCAGTAGACACATATTATGATTATTAGGTGGTTTTGTTAGATAGATAGGTGGTTGATTGGCACGAAAGAGTGCGGGAAACTAATCGGTAGCGTGCATGGGGGCCGTCAGATCGCGGATTGTGGTGATAACTGGCAACCGCCGGCCGCGGAGTGACACCACAGATAACGGCTCACTCCACGAACTAGTCTAATGATGATCCCTGATAGCGCTATGAATGATCGCCCGATTATATTAAGTTTTAAATCGGTCAAGGATTAAGAAAACGTTTAAAAAAAAACAATTTGAATATTAAAATCACGCTGTCCCTGCCTTTGTGTTAGGGAAGTCACCACTTTTTTATTTTATCAAATAGGTGTACCTATTACTTAGTTTAGAAAAAAAAATACTTTTGGTTGATTCCTCTGATCCACATTCTGGACCCGCCCTTAGGCACCATACATACATAAAATACAGCAAAGTACATACAGTGCCGAAGGTCGGTACGTTACGTATCTTCGGCTACTCATTGCACTTGGTGACACACGGCGACGTCGGCGGTATGCCACAGTGCCAATCACCGCGTTGCAGTAACATACAGTGTATTTTTCCTAATATAACAATCAGGTAAGTGCTAAATAATCCGACCTCTATAAAACGGCTATCATTCAAGTTAGCTCAAGTACCTAAGTGTATAATTACACAAAGCCAAAACTTACTTTACAAATTAATAAGAGTTGACAATCTACTTATTTCCTTGTGTCCTGTTAAAATACTCACCAGTTGCCCAATGCACAACTGTATGATGTTCATCATCTTGTGCATTAACGTCGGCGCCAGCTGCGAGGAGTGTCTGGACTAAGGGTACGTTTCCATGCACGACAGCTAGGTGCAATGGGGTCAGGCCGTCGGCATCTCTTGCATCCGCAAGCGCAGGTGCGGCCATTAGCACGCGATCTGCGCACGCCGCCCGCGCCGCTTGACTGGCGCCTGCGCCGCTCGACGCACAATAGTGAAGAGCGCACCGTAGACCACGGTCACGAACACGCACTGAAGCTGGCTAAATTGTAATAAAAAGGAAAAGTCGCTTAGATCGAGATTTTATACCTAATCCTGTTAAAATTGCTACAATTTATTAACATTTTTTTTAACGGGGGAGTAACGTTCAAAACGTACCCGGACGTCATGGGAGTGACACTGTTTTATGTGGGATTCTTACCGCAATAAAACCCCCTCGGTGGCCTCAGTACAATCATAGGACTCCGGGATCTACAGCCTAACCTAACCTAACCTAACAACAAAACAACTCAGTCCAAATGTAAAAAGTAGTAATTATGACTAGCGCTACAACAACTAACCTATTTAGGGGCATTAATGTAATGGTTGGAAAGTGTATACTACCTACTCGTACTTCTGTGAGCCGAATTGCCATCTATTGATTGACTTCCGTTTAGTGTTTTACCTTTAGTCCGTTCGGAGATCTCGCCGCTCGCATCGAAGTATTGAAATGAAAACTTCTGTGATAATAAGTATGTTCTCTCACGTAAGGGTGATATAGGTTTTGGCCTTGCCTTAAAATAAACGTATTTTAAATAAAAGACTTTGCTAAGAGATGTATTCACACACGAAGGATTTTACTACTTTTAATTCTATCATTATCAGTATTAGGTACATTACGACTCCTCTTGGAATTCGGTTTATTGCCTTTTTACCATGTTAAAGACTATAGTGATATTCTTCTTCTTCTTTACTTTAAGTCTTGGGATTACTATGGATAAAAGAAAAATTCTTCTAGGTCCGTCATCGCCTCGTGTAGGGTGACCGCAAGGGGCTCATTTCGAGAAACACTTAGCAAAGCCGTTTTCGGCTGTCACACTTTGGTTAGGCACCTAATGAAACCCTAAAGAGTATTTGAAGAACTTTGTACAAAAAAAATTTTAGCTCTTTGCAAATTGTATAGATAAATTTACATACTTTTATACGAATTCTTTATAAGTTTTATGACTACAAAAGTAATGACTGAAATATTTCAGTTTCAGCGCAGTTTGACGGGTTGTTTACAAGGCGATGGTTGGCCTCTCTGTATAAAATCGCGTGCTCGAACAAAGCACTGGAAACAAAGCTTTTCATTTTAAATATCACTCCATTACATACCGCCATGACTTATTGTGGTTAAATATTTAATTATATTTTTACTATAGAAAAAGAGTGGCGTGTAGAATTAGGTACCTACAAAGGGAATTCTTATTGTTTTCAATAGTGATACTTTTGGAGGTTATGTTATGTTGCTAATAGCCATATCCAATACTAACAGTAGACTTACTTAATTTGGTGCATGTGCATACTTGAATGTAATTTAATAATGTTCTGTAGAAATATCATGTCTTAGATAATAATTTATCGTGTTTTAAAGAAAATTTGTATCGAAAAATGGCTATTATACGCAATAATATCTACATTATGTCGAAGTGAATCAACTCACGTCCTTATTGAGTGAATCGATGACCCCCTTGTAGTCAGCCTGTTGACAAGCGTACATTAGAGGTGTACAACCCTGGGGTAAAGGGACATTTACATCGCCTTTCTTCGTCCCGTCTGCCTTTTCACGTTTGATCTTAGTACTCTTGTCGAGTAGATCACCTTTGCGCCGATCTTTAGGCTTCTTTAGGATGCTCGGGATGGGTTCGCCCCGGCTACTAGAAGTGCGTTTTTCCATAACAAAAGTGGTATTAGAGCGGCGTGTGTGCCATGTGTGAAATTCGTGTGGACACCGAGGCGCTACGACGAGCGGGCGCGGAGGGCGCGAGGCTCCGACTGACCGGCAGTCGCCGAGGTTGGAGCAGCCGCCCTCTGTCCGAACGGGCAGTGGTGGTGCTGGGCGGCTCACGCAACGCCCCACCGCACCTAATCTAACTTATAGCTATTAACCAGGTCAGCGTCTCGCTTACGGTCCGCCATCTTAATGTATAACAGACGACGTGATTGACACCATTCGCATTGGACGATCGTATGAGACGAATTCTTTTATATAACGTTGGCAGATGTCGTAGACGTATAGATACGTTAACACAAATAATAAATTATGCATCTTCTCTTAATTCTTCTATTCCTTATATTATATTTTTAAGTACGTACCTAAGCGAAAACCGGGAAGACACGGAAATACGTAACTTACTCGTATTAAATAGTAAGTTCACTTTGATAGTAAAATCTTGTGTTGAACAAGCACCCTAAACTCTCGCCTGTTCGTCTCTTTATTTAAAAGCTCTTTACTCTTAATAAAATTTCTATTTTCTATCGTGTAATTCGTGTACATAAATTACCAACCAGTACTTAATTTGCCTCACCTTCAAGTTTTCACTATCGCTTTTCTTACATTTCTGACCTAAATGATATTTAAGTGTCTCCGTCAAGGTTAGCAAAGTTTGATTGCGAGCCGAACTTTAGTGGAGTAGCTATTACAGTTATTAGGTAGCCATTATGTAGTAAGAAGGCTACTGCTTCTAGCTTTATCGCGTTATGCGGGGAGTGATGCGTGACGTCAGCGCCGCACGCCACCACCCCGATGGTAATCACTCCTCCATGACTTACGACTACACTTAGAGAAGTATTCGCAGGCGTTTCACCTTAGAAGGAACTTGGCAAACAACTAGTAAATAATAAGCAATTAAGTTTCCTCTAAATTACACACAATCATTAATATTGTGTAACGTAGTCCTAGGTATAAAATGCGATGAAGACTAAATTATATAATAGATAGTTACAACGCTTTTCAGTAAACAAGTAAGTGGTTCTCGGATTCAGTTTTAGCAACATCTTTAATTTTTCCAAGTTGTGTAATGTGCATGTACCTACTTACTACAAAATATAAATGAATAGATGGTTAAATACTCATCAACTTTTCAATAAAGGACAGCATCACAACGAGAACTTGTGTCAACGTGGTGTCAATTTACGAGTTTGCTTAGGCCAAATTTTAAGGGTACTAGATAAGTAAGGTAAAGGTTCGCATGGAAGTGCGTCGAAGAAGCTTTTATTAGGTATAAACGTACCTACCAATAACCTTCTTGAAGTTCTTTGCAAAGTAAAATGAAATGTTTCTTCATTTCCTTTCCTCTAGATATGAAGTTAAGGGTGACCCACTACCCTCGATTTACAATTGATTACGTACGAAATTGAGTTAGATTTTTCTGATGTTTTAGTGAAATACTCGTACATATTTCAAAACATCACTTTGGTTTATAATCTATCAATTAGGTATCTTAGTATGTAAATTACATACCTATAATTAATTATACTAAAAACACTATTTGATTTGTGAGCAACTTTATGTAAAACTGTTCAAAAATTTGTCCATGACATTATTTATGAAATTAAATAATAATAATCGTAGCACTTTCTACGTAGCTCTTTTCGTAGACATCTACAAGGAGCTGAAAGGTGCGTCTACGATTTGAGACGATAGCCATCACATCATAAAGTAATCATTATCTCGATAGGTTAAATAATATAGGGGGTTAAACATATATTATAATACAAAACTGCCGCATTCATTATATTTACGTACCTAATCCAATCAATTGAGTTTAAACGATAACTTTTTCCGTTACGTTCATTATTAAGTAATTTGTTACAGCCATCGATAAGATTATAACACACCTTTCTTATTTAGAGCATACGTGAAGCATGTAAGGTAATTATATTAACTATAAATTAAACGAAATTATACGCAAAGTAGGCCATGTGCCGACCCAGTTCCTGTCTCACGATATTTGCTTTTCCCGTCGTGAGCAGCCTGCCAAGATTTTGACGTGAAAATAGAAAACAGAGTGCGTAACGATGGTAATTAGATTTTCTAAGGAATTAGCTGGAAATAAGTAATTTTTTCGTCAAATTATTTTTAACAACCTTTTCGAACATTTCGAAATTTAATTATTGTTGCATGAGTAGGTACCTACGATACTTTATTGAGGCGACTATCTCCAGAGCATCAACTTCCGGTATCTGCTTGCTTATTATGTTGTACTCGTATCATAAATGCATGCGATAATTGTACATTTTTTCCCCTGAACTCTCTGCCTAGAACTGATGGCCAGTGGTGGGCGAATGTGGGTCAGCGATCAATTGCGATAGTGAAAAGCTCGCCTTTTGCCATTATATGGAAATTAAACGATCGGTCTACGATGCCAACCGCTACCTTACCTACTCTACATCTTAATTGTTGTGTAGCAGCTCCACTTTATTACTGCAACTAATTTAAAATAAGAAAAAACCTATTTCTGTATTATCAAAATCTAAATGAACATTTTTTATTTTGTTTGATAGATGATAAACTAATATTCTAGGTCTATAATGCATTGCAAACTCAAGACAACGTGAAAACAAATTCTACAACACTGATTTCCAAAATGGTCTAGGTGATCCCTTGCCGATCCACGGAAGACTTGACAAATGTCAAAATGGGAGTGATCGAGATGTTAGTTGGGGTCCACACTAAATTGATTCCGTTTTGGTAGTAGGAAACGAAAGGCACCCTGGGAAGGTACCGCAGAATTCGTAACCCGTCGTCAAGCAAGTCTTTTGGCAAATTCTTGTGTTTCGGTTGGGAACCCTCCCCAACGGATTCCAGAAATACTTTATTTGATCTATTGAGATTGAGAGAATTGCCTTATGATGAGTAGCAATAGCAACGCATCCACGAAGGATCCTCTTTGAAATTAGACTTGAGTGTCCAAGATTTGAAAGTTGTGTACGAAAAATAAAAGTTTAGGAATTTCTGGTCCACATTTATCGTTATAGTATAATTAAATAAATTACTTATAAATATTTACCACACAAGAATTAAGTTATGAATGTTGTGTAATGTAAGTAGTTTGGAGTTGTGGAGGTTGGAGGGTTGCGTGACCAATCACAATCAAAGCTTATTAATTAATTATTTACTGAACAGATTTGAAAATAACTTACCATATATTTCGTATGCGTCGTGTTTGTATTAAAATGTATTTAATAAAATTGAATAAATTCCATTCACAGAAATGAAAACGTAATTACATATTATACTTAAAAGTGGAATGAAAAGAACAAATGAATGTTCAATTTAAACACTGCTATAAAATACAAAGTGAACAACAACAATAGAATCCTCTTGAAGGAACACACAATACAAATGACATATGGAATTCGTAATATTCGTATAGGCGGAGCATTACCATAGCAACAGACAGGACGCGTTGTCATAGAGATAGAACAGGTGATACAATGGGAAAGGTTAGCAGACACATTTTGGAGGGTGAAGTTCAATTAAAGGGACTAATCGAAGGGTACCGACCTTTGCATGCAATCATTACCTTAAATTTATGGTTTGTTATATATTTAGTTCCATGAAAGAAGCTGATAGGAATTTTGAAATTGAAGATGTAGCAAAAATAAAAAAAAAACATTGTACTATGTATTTACTTTAGTAAATATTTAATTGCGTTTCTAAAAAAAATTATAATAAACAACTTCATAAATATATCAGCCTCGGCTTCACCCTACCTGGTCCGAAAAGGAACATTCGCGAGGTAATCCTATTAAATTGATTAGGTACATAAAATGTGCTTCTCGTAAAAAAATTTTCATATAAATAGTTGACGTACATAAACTTAATTGAAGGATAACATTTATGAAAACTCTGTTACCAAGAACGAAATCAATAGGAAAATGAAATAATATTGGTGTTGCTTTAAAAATTACGATCTAATAAGACTTGAAAATAAAAATCTTAAAAAACAGTACAAAATTAAATTATTATAAATAAGTAAAGAATAAAATAAATTTTAAAGAAGAATTGGAGTTCGTATTACTCAGCGACTTTTTAAATGTACTCATTACCTACTGTTACTCATTAAGTATAATTTATTTTAAACCTACATATTCTAGATAGAAATAATAAAAGTGCAATTTTTCTTTTAAACAAACTTTATTTGGCAGAACATTCAAAACTCGTCCTCAATATACGAAGTAGGTACAGCTATTTCATTTCCATGTAACTCTCGGTCGGACTAAAACAATAAAAGATATTTAAATTTTTTACAATAAGTTTTGCAAGTATTTTTTATGTAAGTGTACTTAGGTATACACATTTACACAATCTATCAATATAACCGCGCCCTAAGGAAACGCAAAAATGTACTCGTAGCGCTAAGTGGTAACATTTTAAGCAACATTATAAGTTTATGTATGTGTATATGATATAATTACTTATAATAAGATTATCATAAAGTATATATTGGAATGGAATGGAAATCCAATACAATGGAGATAAAAATGTAATATTTTTTAATAAATTGATAAGTAAGTAGGTAACGCAGTCTGGACTAGAGGTTTGTGATGTGATACAACAGTTAGTTTATAAAAGTTATTGTGAAACGCACTAGTTTACTATACTCCGCTTGCATCCCGGTTGGCACGTCCTTGGCGTTGTCGGGGTTGATCCCTTCATATTTTTCTCAATATTTAATCTAACACAGTCGAGGGCTACGTTCGTTACATTTACCCAAAGCACAGTTGGTGGAAATGTTAATCCGCATGGCGCCATAGTTCCTAATGTCTCGCACTTGCCATTCCACATCACTTGCTTGTCAACCATGCATGGATTAATGTAACAAGTTGGTAAGACTGAGTCTGAGGGTAAAACTAGGTAGTGGCCTACTTCGCACGGCCCCTGCCGGAAGGCTGCCCAACACGCGTTTGTTCGAGGGTGGAACAGATATCCTGAAAAATAACAAAAGTCATCAAAGGGTATGAAACAATTCAAAATAGAATCAGACCCTGCGGCATGAAAGTGGTTTGCGTTTATCACGCCTATCTAGCACACCTAAAAATAAGTAAACGAAATGGTGTCTATGGTGTGGCAAAATAGTACAAAACTTTCACCATTGTTGGAAAAAGTACTAGGTACCTGGTCGACAATCGCATATCCAGTCATCCTTTTGATCGCCGGGGTAGAACAGTTCATTTTCTTGGCACATCGAAGGCAAAAATACTGGTGTACGATTCTGTAATAATAAGATAATATAAATAAGATTAATCTTTATCTTTCATTGAATAGGTTAACAAAATATGTCAATACAATTGTAGGTAGGTATACAAAAAATTTATTAATCATATAAAAATCAGGTCAATCTCTTTGAAAATCGTTTTAAAATATATGCATGCATTTAGATTTAACAAAGCATCCCAATCATTTTTTACACTGCAATTAATTATGTATTCCGATAACAACTAATTTAAAAAAAAATGTTTTTTGTGTGGCTTGCTATTATAGCGTCTCTCTTTCGTATTTACCACTTCGCGAATTCGAAGAAGGAGTTAAAGGCAAAGCGATTCCTAAATGAGCCTATGAAAAGTGTGTTAAAGATTGGGTACAGTGCGACATTTTAAATTTCACGAGAGCATCTCCGTTCTCAGAAATAGCAACGAAACCATCTCAACATAATCCTGCGGTTTCCAACATGATGTTGAGATGACGTTTGCTAGTTACTTTCTTTATAAAAGCTCCAGAAGCAGCATTGACTATAACAGTGTATTCACGGTTTCCATTCACTAATGTGTGTCTAAGTCAGTATTATAGTTTATTAATTGTTCTTCTTCTTCGCGAACCGGTCTTAGCATGACGTAATCATTGAACTTCACCATTATCTATGATTTAAAATTAATAAAGTGCAAAGTACACACATACAATGATGATATGACTTTTGTCATTAGCCTTGCTCAAGTTCACGACGAAACAGAACTACGAAAGCAACTTAGGAAGGTACCCAGATTGCATATCTTACTGATCTGACATCATAGGTACCTACATAACGTTTGGAAAATTTAATTCTACTAGGTAATATTTAAAGTATATCTCTGTAACATTAGCAATTACCGTCATAATTCCTAGTTAATATTTTTAATTTTGGCTGTTCCTGATTATTTTAACAAACGCTTTGCCATATGGTTGTTGTATTGGTACAAGTACCTACCATGCAATTAAATTAATTATTTATGCATAAAAATGTCATTTTTAATTGTTGTAATATAAGTATATGGAGAATATTTATACACATTCTACATATTATTTAAAAACCTACAAACACATGCTGCATAGTGAATTAAAGTAGTAGGTACAAAAAACGAGTTTTGCAAAAAACCAGAATGGAATTTTTTTGATGAACAGAGTAAAACATAAGGCAATAGGAGGCAATTAGAATTTTAAAAAATATGTTTGTGTATTTTATTTATGTAACTTGGATCAGAAATTATTCAAAAAAAGTCATAATAAAATAGAATAAAACAAACAATCCTTACCGCTTTATTCACAAATTTTGGATTTTCCTCAACTTCAGGAAATCCAATGGCACCTTTAATCGGTTTATCCGCGTCTAAAGCCACCGTTGCGCTCACTAACAAACAAGTTACAAAAAAATCATACAGGAACCACATCTCTTTGAAGATTTATATTTACTGTAGGTGTTATCTACGGGTTTCAAGTTAGGCTAAGGTTGTACACGTAACAATTGACTAGAATAAATATACCTATTTAAAAGTGTATAATTATTATAATAAAATCATCAGTCAATGAGGCAAAATACGAGCGCTTTAGCGTAATGACTGAGAGTGACTACACAATGATTCTGCAAAATCAGGTTTTACAATTATAAACTATGCGAGCGTATGCTCTAAACAAACTTGTACCTATTCAGTTATCAGCGAATAATTTTAAGTTAAAAAGATATTCGTGGAAAACGGTAAACCGCAAACAATGCAGACTCAGATTGGTCAACAATTTTTAAATTAAGTTTATGTTTGAGATAGTTTCAACTACGAAACTTAACGCGTAGGTATCTATTTTTAACTTATTTAATAGATAATTATACAGTAAAGGTAGGTATACATTGATTTTAAAGTTTAAACATCCTAGGTTGACTGAGATAACATCCGCAAGAGTGATAGTTAGCGTTAGTTCTTTATAACTTTAAACGATAGGTAAGTACTTATCTTTGTCAAACGGGAAAGTACCGCCACCATTAGGCAATTTCAATTTATTGTATTTGTGTCATTTCGGATGATAGGTGTGGTCGACGGTCGATACATTAATTTAAATGCAATTAAGGAAACTATCTTAGCCCGCAGTAAAATCGCCCATTCGATCCTGTCATTGCCATGCCAGGACTCTTTGGTCACCTCCAGGGTAATCACCCTAAGACCCTAAGAGTGATAAAGATGATCAACACAACTCCATAACAGGTATTCCTAACTGGATTGTGAACATTGTTCTATATCGTTCTATAACTTAGTGCTCAAGAACCTCGACCTTCACTTCACTGCAGTGTGTTGGGGTAGGGTACGAATCTTGTTAAGTCCCATCCAATTGTTTACAAATCTTTCTTTATTATCAACTATAATACGTAAAATTGGATGCTGTCTAGGCTCTCTCCTAGGTGGGTAGGGAAGGTAAAGCCTAGACCATAGTTGACCACGCTGCTCCAATGCAGATTGGTAGGTAAAGTTACGGATAGTGGCCAACCAAAGTTCGATGTTTTCAATGCAATGCTTTTGATTTGAAACAGTAACAAGCAGCAACAAGGCCAATTTTATTTTATCTGTCACAATTTTTTATAAATATAATATTATATGAATGTATACCTAATAATGTATAATGACATTTCGAACAATTCAAATATTGTCTAATCTATAATTTTTATCATAATTTATACTATGTAGTCTGTGGTCTAAGCATAGACCAATACTACTGTAAGCTTAGCTTACGTCAACTTGATTTGTGATTGTGACTTGTGAATTGTGATTGTAAGATTTGTAATTTTTAAGTGAAAACTCTAAGGCCTGTTTAGTGAAAATTGCGAAAATACAATGTGAAATATCAATATTTTCTATATTAATAATGAAAAACAAGAACACAGTTGTCTTGTAATACCATTTTCGCTATGTTCACAAAAAAATCGCACCAAGATGTCAAAAAATCTACAGTTAAAATACAAGACTCGAAAAAGGATTCTGCAACCCGACTAAAGCATTTAAAAATTGTACTAGGTAAGCATTATTTGCCTTTACTTAGAATTTATGAGTCCGTTTTTCAGTTTGCAATGTGTAGGACTTAAGTACGTATCTTTTATATGCGACCACCGCTGCATTCCGTTGAACATGCTAATTAGTTGAGAATAACTGTAATTGAAGTACCTCGGTATGTTTCGTTTACTGTAAAATTAAGTACAATTATCATAATAAAGTTTTTGAAGAGAAGTTTTTTTTATAATACTGAAATAGATCTCAAAATAATACTAAGTTATTAAATAATAATGATAATGACTAGTTTAACATGAAGACATTAATTAAGTACTGCATTGCATGAATTGAAAAGTTTAGTGTAATATAATATAGTATAATGTAACCACATTATTTAACAAGTAATTTTATTGCAGAACATTTTGATACAGATGAAGCCAAAACATACTTTGAAGCCAACTTTAGCCATGTATATTTTATTTTGTATGACAACTTTATACTGGCTGAAAATAACCTGCGCCAAAGAGGTATGCACCTAAATGTTTTATTAATAATTGTTAGAACTAGTGTAGATTTATGTTTTAAGTCAATACTTACTGTTGTGGATATTATTTTTACAAAAGTGCTAATAAAAGCTATGTGCCATAATGTGTAGGGGTGATTTTGAAAGAATGTATGGAAAACTTTGTGAATAAAGTTGTGTCTCAGTATTTGTAAGACCCACTGTGTTAATAAATTGGGTGTGAGGGATCTTGAATTGAATTATGTCTTTGACTAGTAAGGGTAAGTTAATGCAATATGATACAAATATGTGACCATACAACTTATTCAACTAATGTAGGTACATAATATAATTAACATTGTATATTATTATTATTATTTATTTACAACATTTGAAACCATTAGTGTAACCACTTGTATTTTTACCTCTTAGAATATTGGAATTATATATTTTTAATGTTTGTTTTCATTAATAATAAATAATATAGGTTCTTTTCTGAAATTTTCTTAACATATAATTTTTTGTTTCTGCCGTACAGAACTTCCGTTTCATCTTGGTGAGTGATGGGTATTTTTGACTGGTCAGGCAATTTCATAAAATTTAATTTCTAATAATGGAATAATACTTTTAATATTGGTGTGAAACGTTTTGTTATGGGGGCTTACTTAATTTGATTTTTTTTTTATTTAATAATGCCACTAACTATTTATTTCTATATGACCACAATTTAAGTTGCCAGTTATAAGCATCACATCTCATAATGGCACCATGTTGTTATCATACCCATTGCTTGCTTACCGATCAGCAATAATCCACATGGAAAGATTTCTCTTATGTTTAATTATCCAGGCTTTATCCTAATACCAAATCAATAACTATCTGCAAACAAGTCTTGTTCTTTAAAAGCTTTATGAATGGAAGTAATAAATGTAGTGAAATGAAATAATAATTTTAAAATTTAACATGCATCTTTCATTAGTCATGTGCGCTTATCAATAATTTGTGTAAGATGCTCGTGATTAAAGTATTCTTTGATGATTCTAGTTCACAAAGCAGGCAGAGAAGAGCTTGAGGGCGCTCTATCTCTCCTGGAAAAAGTATTATGTCTTCTACCAGAATTAATAGGAAAAAGATGGCAATTACACTCCCTCACAAGGATATTTTCAAAACTCCTCCATGGAGGAAATTCACAGAAGCTCAGAGCAGATGCTATAAGGTAAATATAAAAAATTAATCATAAAGCAAAAGTCACCAATCTCAGTACCACAATCCTTAATTAAATAAATTATATATTTACAGATACTTTCTGCTTTGGTATCAAGCACTAGGTGACAATGCACCTAATGAAGTACATAGAATGTTTGCATCTCTTGTACCTGGACTCCCTGAGTCCTGCTTGCCACCCATAGGGTCTCCATTTAAGGCCAAGGGCTATGATATTATCACAAATATATCTGGTGAAACTGGTGATTTTAAAATGGAAGATATAATGCAACATCCAAATTTCATCTCCGCATCTGATGGTCCAAAGAAAGTAGTAGTGGAGCAAACTCCAACAGGAATAATGGGAAAAATAGCAAATGTGTCAGCATCCATATTTCACGACACAAATGCCCTAAACCCTGTACAGAGTATTGACATCCAGCCCCTTCTGCCAGCTAGCACTAATGAAAAAGTAGTTGATAATGAAACTAAGTACTTCTTTGAAATACTACTCGATGGAATGGCTACATCTGTTACGAAAATACAGTGGAAGGACAGATCACATGCAAAAGCTATGAGATGCTTTGCATTCTTACTAGAGAAGTTTAAAATTTACTATTTACCGATAATATGTCCTCAGTTCAATCACAAAAATTCATTATACAAACCAAACCTTGGTAAGTAGTCTTTTCTTAAATTTTACTCTTGGTTTATAACTCCATCAATGTATAATTACAATTCATATTTTTTTTTAGAACTTCCAGTTCAGCATAATATTCTAGAAGATGACCATGTTATGTGCAGAGTAATTCTGATTAAATGGGTAGCAAGCTACGCACATTTCATGAAAAAACAAGGCAGTGATGGTGGACAACCATCTTCAATCAACAGCATGGCATCCAATCAGCCACATTCCAACACTCCGACGCCAGCGACATCCTTGCATCATGAAGAAGAGACCTCATTCACTGTAGGACACCCCTCAGATTCGAGTCGAGCATCATCACACGATTCTGCCTCTAATACTCCACATCCTAGTTTAGAGTCTGGCGGTAAGAGTCAACAATAGTTACTATTCTGACTTCTGAACAGAAAAATAAAGAAATAACAATTAAATACAATTCATTATTATCATGACATTTAATGAAAATAATTAGCTTCAGTACAAACAACCTTTATATAATTATTATAAACCGCATGATTACTGTTGAAATAAAGATTTTTTTAAATAGATTCATACTATAGTACCTATGTGTTGTACCTAGTGTGTATATAATATTTTATTTAATCAGATTAACAAAATTTTAAAAGCTTGTAGGTATATATTTATATTGAATATTATTATGAATGTATATATTTATTATTGGCCACTTATAAGCAATAATGTATTTCTATTTCTAACATAATGCAGGTTCCGGCATCTACGATGAGCTAAGCTCTGAACAGGTCGTTCGAGACGTGCTATGCTGCTCGTCTCGTGAACACGTAGACTTTACCATAGAGGTTCTGCGTCAGGCGTTCCTCCTGCCCTTCTCGCACGCGGCCGCCGTGCGTCGTGTCATCGCGCTCTACAAAGATTGGATACAGATGAATGTAAGTCTTCTATAGTACTTAATATAGAAAAATAGTAAAGAACACAACAATGTAATATTAAATATAATGTCTCACATTCATAGCCCCACATTAGGTTTTCTTGTGTCATGGATGATTGGGATGCACAAAGAGAATCACACAAACACCAAGACTGGTAACAGAAATATGATATACAAATACTAGTATTTTTATATTATGTTGTTTGCTAGGCAAAATGTGAATTGCCTGTGTTTATTGCAGGTGGCAGAAATTCCGCCGTTCTTAATGGAGAGTCCTGTTGACTTGAGCGTAGGGGAACCCTTTGTCCCTCCTCGTCGTTTGCGCAATGACTCATACCTCGGCGCTCTAGGCCGTGACAACATATTAGTGCGTGCTGGGTTACAGGTAGCCTTCGAATTACTTATAATAATATTGTTCAGATTAATGTCATTATATGGTATAATGTCATTATAATTATAATGTATAGTTTTCAATGATACATTTTTGATATTGGTACATAATTGATTTAAAACACTTTAACATTTTCTATAGTATGTTTTGTCATTGTTACTTATTGTAAGAATAACAACGTTTCCCAAATTTGTTATAATATTAAAGTACCAAACAGATTTCTAGCATCTACCTTCAAAGAAGTACTATATAATTCGTAGACTTTATATAACTATAATAAAACTGCAACCGACAGAATGTGGTACAAGTATTCATGACGCAAGCGGCAAACGTGTTCGTGGCGAGCCCGTCGCCGGTGGCGCCGCCGGGCGCGCTGGGCCAGCCGCAGCTGCTGGACGAGCAGACCGACACCTGCAAGCGCGTGCTCAACATATACCGCTACATGGTCATGCATGTCAACATGGATGCCAGCTCCTGGTATGTTCTACATATTATGAAAACCTATCATGTGCACGAGACCTTTTTTGACATCAGTCAAAATTCATTTACAAGAAACAAATTTTGTACCCCACTACCTATACATTTCGGATTTCTATGTTTTTAAAACTTAAAAATAACCTCTTTGACAGGGAACAGCTACTGTTGGTTCTTCTTCAAATAACATCGCTGGTACTAACGAAAGTACCACCAAAAAGGAAACAGGATTCACTTGGTAATAATTATTCTACTTAATTTCATAAACTATTGATTCATTATTACGATTTTATATAGGTACTAATATAATAATATGTTTTACAGGTGGTTTTTTGGCACCAGCTTTATTCCAAACGCTTATAGTGACTTGGATAAAAGCTAACCTGAACGTGGCTGTAAAACCAGAATTATGGCAGAATTTCATGGAACTACTCTCAAGGTTGACTCATTGGGAAGATCTGATCAAAGAATGGGCGGTAAGTTTTTATTATAATTAATTTTTATTAGTTGGTTTTGTTTATGTGTTCTGTGAATGGATAATTATATTATGTGGATTTTGTGCACTTTACTGTTTGTCAGAAAACAATGGAGACGCTGACGCGCGTGTTGGCGCGGCACGTGTACTCGCTGGAGCTAGGCGAGGGGCGTGAGGGGCGGGAAGGACGCGAGGCCGTGGTGACGGGCGAGCGGGGACGAGCGCGCCGCCTGCCCCCCGCGCCGCCTCCGCGCCCCGCGCCGCCCGCGCGTACCGCCGCCCCCGACACTAGGACTCCTGGTATTGCTCACCTTGCACTACACACTTACCAATCATAAATATTATATGAAATAGTTGGTACATATTATATATACTATTATAACTGGTCTGATAGTGAGCAGCTAATGAGCATGAGGCTGTGGTAGTGAAGTCTCTCTAGACAAAATGTACACATACAAGTTTTACCACCTATAAATACATCTTCCTTTATACCATTGTATGGTTAAAGCTGCGGTTTCCGGTGAAGCATCTGAATAAGAAAACGAGTAATGAATATGCAATATATACGCAAGGGTTTGCTACAAGTCGATGTATGGACATGCTCAAACTGTATTTCGTGTTTCGTAATCTATGAAAAATCGTACCCAGAATATAAAAACTCAAGGGTATTTGTGTATTTGTCAGGCAAGTCCCCGCGCGTGTCTCACGAGGTGCACCCTCGCAAGGAGGGCGCGGCGCGACGGCCTCTGGCGCGCGCTCGCTCCGACCCGCATCTTGCCAGGCATCTCGCTTTCTCGCTGCATACCGCTGGTAATTACATACATGCGCACACATGCACACTTATATCTTACATAATAAAAGTGCAACTCATCGCTGTCTATACATGGAAGATATTTAAGAAAAACTAACAATGTCCCTACTTAATTAATGCAATAGAACCCATAACAATGATTTTAAATATGTTTGTGTTCTGTTTTGTTGTGCGCGCTTATCTCAGTAAGGGCTTAACCGATTGGGTGATGTTTTCACTAATGTATTGTGTTAGCTTTACGTTACATTGTATGTTTTATTTCAATCGGTCCATAAAAATAAAAAACATTATTTTTTCTTGTATAAACGTGGCTAGATAAAAAAACCAATAAATTTAAATATTCTTATTTACTAATAGCAAACGTGATATCGTTGGCTTAGAGTGTAAACCTGCCAAATCCATTTGAAAATTGACTTTTACCTTGAAAATTTACCTAATATGGAGTTAGCAAAGCAGGCTTACACTCTAAGCCGACGATATTATTATTTTATTAATTACTTTAACAGGAATGATTAACAATAAATTGTCGTTTTTATATATTTAGTTGACGAAATCAAAGACGCATCTGCAACTAAGCAGAGAAGATCTTATTCCCTTGACTCATTGAGGCAACCATCACAGCAAGATGAAAGAGACTCCGCTAGTGGTGAGTGTGTTCATCTTATTATTATATTTATTATCATTATTTTACACCAAGTTATTTTCATACTAACGAATTTGAATAAACGTATATAAAATATATTATAGTATTCGTATATAATAAGAGTATTCGTTTTTAAAAGGTTCTCGTTCTCCCTCACCGGCACCATCTAGTGGCGTGGAAAGCAGTTCTATCAAAGATTCCCCATTACAAATTGACTTAGCGTCAGATGGCGGTAATGTCGGTAAGTGATGGTCGAAATAATATTTTTATGAATTATATGTATAGTTATGAGTCTTTGGAAGATGTATGATTGTTAATTTAATATATTTATCACAACTTAACTTATGCATACACCCGAAGTATTTATGGTAGGTATAGTATATTAATTTGTAAGTAAATGAGGTTTATTTTTAACAATTTCGTGCACACGATATAACTATAATAATTTTCTCATAATTGTACGTGTAAGTTATTACATTAGTTTAGTGTCTATTTGATATTAAAATAAAGATATTAAGTGACGAAATCATTTCACCAAAAAACAATATCTATCGTTAAAAATTGGTTTCCATCAATCAAAATATACTAATAGGGCGTTTCGTTTGCAACACCAAAGGTCAGGGAACGAAACGAGGCTCTAGCTGTTTTTCAACAGAGTGGTCGGAAAGCGAGACGGGTGAGAGCGGAGCGGGTGGGGCGGGTGGCGCGGGGGGTGCGGGTGTGGGTGCGTCGCTGGGGGCGGCCGGCGTGGGCGTGGTGCTGGGCGGGAGTGCGCGCGGCTGGCTGCCCGACGTGGCGTGCGTGCTGTGGCAGCGCATGCTGGCCGCGCTCGGAGACCCCAACTCGCTCAAGGACCCGCAGGCGCACCAACATCTCTTCAACTACCTCATACACCTCAATGCTACGCTGCTCAAGGTATGTCCATTGTTTGTTAACTACCTGTGCTATAATCATTATAGTTACAGTTAAATATCTACACACCATATCGAATTTAACTCTAAGGAAATTAAAAACCAGTTATGACGTCACAAAATAGTGCTTGGTTGGTTTTAGTTTTAATTAAAGGGAGCATGGTATTTTAAACTAATACTTTATTATTCCGTACAGTATAATAATCAAGTGATTTTTTATTGTATTATGTCGCAATAAAACAAATGATTAATTGTTTTACTTATAAATATTAGGTTCTTTTTTTAGTGTTTCAAGTAAAGATATCGTATTATGTCAAAAATTTCATACACAACTATGAAATTTTTAAGGTTGTGCTGTATTCTGTGCAAAATGGTGTGTTGTCACAGCTGTACATTTTATAATTTATTAAAGTAAACATAAATTCGAATTATAAAAACATGTTTAAGAAGATAACATTCAGAGCTGTGCCATCGATCCATAAATGAAAATAATACACTTACACGCAAATTAATAAGTAAACATTTAATCACTTTGACTTCTAGCTCATCGTCATCACTCCTACGTAGTGAAACGATGTCGATCTATGTTAATATTTATCTCAAATATTGCAAACAGCACATTGACTTATCACTCGATATCTGTAACTGTTGGGCAGATGTTGTCATCAAATATTATTTTTCAATTTTATCTCGATTGGGTCATGTTTCAAATTCAATCAGTGCACTATTCATGTGGTTTCCCTTTGTTTTATTTATGTTTATGTTGTTCCGAGTGCGGTTGATGTATGGTGTTGTTAAAGTTGTGCGAACTGTTGTCGAACGCGAAATGCTTTAAGGATTGCCAATGCGAAAGAGGACCAGGAAAAAGGCGACTCTTGAGGAGGCTCAAGAAAAGAGAGGTTGCATGTAATTTTTTTTATATTGATAAATACAAATACATTTTACAAAAACACATTATATAAACAATTCATGTACGATTATTAAGTTTTGAACGTGTGGGAATATTGAGATGTCGTTTTAAATTATTTATGTTAAAATTTTTTAGTAGCGTTCCAAAAAGCTATACAAATTTGATTACTACCACATTAAAACCCCTTCGCTGGCCTTGCGCAGTACCTGTACGGGCACGTTCCCACACGTTTTGATTCAAATGCCCAACTTAAATGGGACTAAAGATCGTATACGATCATACACACAGTTATTATACCTATCTCTTAGTCACCTCTTACGACAGGCAGAGCATACGTAGCTTGTTTTCTGTTCCCCAGCTACCTCACGTAAACTAAACTTTCTTAAGGGGCTGCAACCAATTTTGTCTTCTTGGACACGCGTTTCTGTCTACCAATAAATATAATATTTACGGACATAATATAGTAATTTTTTTATTACATTTTATAATATTATAGGTACTAACTTAAAAGGGAGAACTTTAATTTTAATCGAGATTTCCCCCCAATCTGTCAATCGAGATAATTTTATCATTCTACCAACATAACTTTAATATTTTTAAAATTGAGGGTGCCACAATTTAGGTGTGAAACAATGTCAAATTTACTTTATTCAAACAATACTTTTAATCAGTTTTAAAACATGTTATAATAATTTAAATGTGTCTATTTATTTCAATGGATTTTAAATTATTTGACAATTTATCAGACGTGAATGTAATTACGAGTGGATATGTAGAGGCAAAAATTAATCATGGTTTTTGTAACCACTTATTGAATATTATGTCAAATTTTGACTACAAAAGTTTAAAAGGCCACTAAAACTACCCAAAAAAATAACCTAAACTTTTTTTATGAGTTAAATATTTTAATTATTCGTTTCTTTGAATTAAATAACAACGGCGAGTGACGTTTTGTTATATTTTGTGACAGATAAGCGCGAACCAGACTCTAAATGGCAATACGGAGATACACGTACCCTTCAACCTGGTGGCGGGCTGGTGCCTCGAGGCAGAGGCGTTGCCACCTTCACACAGGTAAGCATTCTGTTATGCAAGTTAAAGTAAAGTATTATTGTTTGTTTGATGAATCGTGACTGATCGTAGGCAATTGATTAGTTTATATGATTATGCTATGAGAAAACCACTGTTTTCTACGTTTCGTAGGTACATTAGAAATGTATAAACAGTCTATCTATCAGGATATTCAAATCGTAGTCGTACTTCTAGACATTGGCATAGCACACTACCTGTAAATGTTCCTTAAATAGTTTCATCTAAGTTATGTTATAAGTGTAGTACTTACTTTGAATATAATAAAATAATTAACATTGCCGTGTGGCGCCGGCCTAGAATAGCGCCACCCCCAATCTACCCGTGGGACTCGTAAGAGGCGAGGAAGGGAAC
>DWAV01000370.1:0-20814 GCA_018231305.1 Noctuana lactifera
TTCAAAATCGCTGACTAACGCAGGGGGAAATCATTTCCATCATATTGCAACTGAGACTATTTTTTTTTCTTAACAAGAAAGAATTGTATCATCAATTCTTGCCCATCATATCTTGCTTCTTTCAAAGAATTCAAAGTGGCGATGGACTACCGGTAAAAGTATAGGTAGGTAGGTACTTCAATACGAATCTCTTATTCGGATTGTTGGAAAGACTGTACAGTTACTGATTTTACACTTAATTTTAAAGGAGCGCCGAGTTTTTTTCCGCCGGCTTTTTTCTCTAGGCCTACTTTAGCCAAAAGGGGGGCCTAAAGCCAATGTACCGTATTATTTGACGCTCATCCAGTGTTACCTTATGCTTACCGTACTATGCCTTCAACCGTACTATAACAAACAGTATCTCATATTCTCTATTATGATTTTGTAATGCAGCGATCACACATTTTTCAAGGGCGCTTCAACCGTCAAGAGCAGGGAACGCTCTTCAAGTTACGAAATTTTAACATTTACAAACTAAACTATGTGTGAAGGATATGTATTTAATATCATCAGTTCCGGCAAGGCAACGAAAGTTTGTATCTCAATTCTTTACCAGTGACGCAAAATTGATATTATAAAAAATTTTACTAGTGACTGCGAGTCTGAGAATATTCAGTTCAGTCTGATTAGTTGGACAACAACCTGCATATAGCTTAGACATCAATCGATTCTCCTTAATTCAAAATGCTCTGTCATTTCACTATCAATGCTCAACAAAGCCGTCAATGTCAGCGCGTACGTTTAAATAATTCCAAGGGTTATGTCACGGTGTAAGCCTTTATCGGATTCGTGATCAGTTGCGCCAACAAATCGGCCAACCGGGTCAACCGATCTAGTAAGTGTCGCGAGCATGTCTGGGGTGACACTGTGACCTAATTCTGAGGCACCGCCCGTGAGGCACTTCAGCTGAGTCGACAAAATAATAAACATGTTGCCATTATTACTGTCAGATGTTTCTAACATTTGGAAGACACCTTTATGCTTTTCATCATTAGAAAAGAGCTGATGGTCTTCAAATGGTTAAATATATTTGGTTGAGCTATAGTTAAGAACGCTCTCGATTAAGTCGTTAAAATTTATTTATCCTCTTAGACTGCGATGCCACTAAGACACACCGATACACACGTCAAACTTATCACATCCCGCAGAAAGCGTCATGAGATCATACTCGTATATATACATACATACACACACACACACACAATATCGTGTAAACGTTGAAAGCCCAATGGCCCAGGAGAGCTGCAACATCGTAATCTTGATTGAGGTCAGAGATTTTAGTAGAGAATAATATATTATGTTACTAAGATTGCAAACATTCTTTGAGAAACATCAGAAGCTCCTGTTTTGTTTGACATGAACATGAATTTCTTACAAATTTTCTTAGATCCTCCATTATATATTATCGGAGCTTTCATAATATAAATTGAGCACTGACCTCGGAGTCCTCGCACTGAATGAAAATGTTCTAATGTCTTAAAATAATCACTTAGTTTATTATTAAGGCAGAATAATTATGTAGTACTACATAATATTTTTGAAAATATATCCAAATAGTGTCAGAATAAAACATACGTAGATTCTTCAGATTAGCCATTTTTTTGTGATTTGTTAAACAATCAAACCGCAGCCGTACCTGAAACAATTAAACGAAGTGATATAGAAAGATTGCTAAAAAACTGACAATATATATTCAAAATATTGAAACACTCATTTCAATACACCTAGTAAACAATTTATATTGCTGAGATAGAGCACGTTTTGCCGGAAAGAGGAATTACGTCATTCTTCTTAAAGCGTACTTGGCAAATATTTATTATGAGAAATGGGCTACCTCACGCCGTAATGTTCTGTCACACTCTTCGGGGAATATACCAAAGTGATTTCTCAGGATATTATGATAATGGTAGCGAAAATACTGGCAATGTGTGTAAATCATGCACGAAACGCCCGGATAAAGAATGAAGTTGCTTGGAAATGGGAAAATTATTGAAAATACGCTGCTTTAGTGAATAGTGCTGTCTATTACTGAATCTAGAATGTACTGAGATCTGAAAAGTGATGAGCTTGTTATAGATGATGTCCAAGTGATATATGGAAGTCACACTGGCCATTTTACTAGGGTTATAGTGTGTCTTACTTTATAAATATGGATAGAAAGTCATTATACAATTGGTGTGTTTGTGTATGTAGCAAATTACTCATATGTGTACCGAATGTCACTCAGAAATCTGTAGTAGTGCTCGACCTTGCGGACCGCGGCGAATCGATACGGCAAAACTCGCGTCACAATGCAGCATTACATATACAAATTTGGCAACTCTAGGCATCACAAGAGTTTCAAAAGTATTTGAAGGAAAAAGTTTATTTGGGTGACTTGGTGTCAGTTCGTTTCAAAACCAAATCCGACGTTACTCCTTACTCAAGGACACAGATTTGAAGAGCTCAAGTTTGAAAGCTGTGTATTCGTTCATTACGTCTCGTTAATTATTCCTCGCCGTAGCTTTGTTTGTTCTCAACTAAACTTTCTAATACGCTGGCTGCAAACTGTAATCTCAAGCCAAGTGAAGCATGAATAGAATTAATGAGCCTAACACAAGGTTATGTAAAGTTTCTTATCATTTTAAACTAGCTGCTACCCCAAGTTTCACCCCTTAACATAAAGTTCAACGTTGAACTTATTTAGTAGTTTTCTGTGAAGTATATTCAGGAGCTACTTAGTAATATTATAATTTATTCGAAATTTGACCGTTATTCATAAAAGCTGTGCTTTACTTATAGTATGTATAAGTTACAGATATAAATCAGATATCAGTTACAGCACCATCTATTGTTTTGACGGACTTCTAAAAGTAGCCAGGCATATTGTGGGCTGAGGGCTTTTAGTTTTATGAATAAAATTTTACTAAAATAAATTAGGATAAAACAAAAGCAAAACAGGAAAGAGCCAGTCAAGATGAGGGGATCTGTTAATTCGTTTACATCAACCTTCCTCGGTCGTCCAATTTCGTCCGTTTATGCCATCATTTGTCCGCGGCCTTATCTCCTTTATCTGTGCTGTAGGGATAAACAAGGGACCACCCCGACAGCTTCCTGGATTTGTTTCTCCATCGGAGAAATTGCTGGCCGTTTGTTGAAGTGAAAGGATTTGGAAATCAGAAATTATCAATGAATGTAGTAGGTACCTAAATTACGAAGATTCTAAATAATTATAAAATTGGACTAAAACACCTTTAAATACTTATATTTCCACTAACACCAATGAATTGTAGCCCCTAAATTAATATGTTAAGCATAGTCATATACATTTTCTAAAACGCTTGTACGCTAATTTTAATTGTAAGTTAAATAATCTAAGAAACGAATTGCGACCAAAGCGATAAATTTACTAGCGACCCTAAAAACGAAAGGAAAATATTAAAAATGCGTATTTACCGAGAACGCAAAAAATTCATATCCCGTGGATTCTTTGTAAAATTAATTCATGGGCCATACAAACTGCCTACTTCGGCGGGTCTCATTAATCTTGGAAGCAAAAAAAAATACTCTACGGTACCCAAGAGTATCCGCGTAGAGAAATAGCATCGTGTCTAAACGCAATTTGTGGTAAACGAGAGAAAATGCCCAGAACCTCCAATAGGCACTACAGTGAAATTAAATTGATATTAACTACTTATTAAATCTATCAAGGGAAAAGCTTCAGGTGATCAAAACTTTATTTGTAGGGAATTCGATAGCAATTTACAACAATTTTGTGCATTCTACAAATGTTAAACAGTTTGCTAATATAGGTATGTATTCACACGAAGTTATATTAAAACTGATCAAAGATTAAATTGTTTGATTCCGTTTTTGATGTTTTAGACATGACTTACGTTCACGAAATGTTTCTATCGATTCCAAGGTTTCTGGAGCCGATTCGCTGCCTTTGTTTGAAACAGAATTGTTTAAAAGTACCTAAACTGGAATCGATTTGCTTACAACAGTGCTAGAATTTCAAAGTACATTTACACTGGACTTGAAGGCCATAAGATTAGCCACTTAGGTATATAGCATTTGCTTTCAAGGTGCTTTTGCTCGGTCTGTTATATTCCGTAGAAATAGTGGGTACGTAATAGTTTCGCAGTTGGAAAGATTATTATCTCCAAATTGATTAAGAGTAATTGTTACAATGAAAATATTAGTATAATTCATTGGATGGTTAATAATTCATTCGATGGTTGTGCCACAAAAAATAATATTTTAAATACTTTTATCATATTGTTTCATTGAGATATCTTTAAAATATATTTTTTGTTTAGTATTAATTTGTCACCGTCAGGAAAGTATAAAATAATATATTAATTCCAAGTAAAATTACCAAAGAAAGAAGAAGCGACACTGAGAGACATAGGAAGAGTTATGGAAATGGGTCAAAGTAATAAAAGCCAAGTTCCCGGATAAAAGACAGCGAACTGATGGATCTTGATTTAATTCACAAAGTTTGACTCACGATGTCACTGAGTGTGTCAAAGGCTTTTTGAGATAAAATTTGTTTATAACAGATATCAGAAAAGGGGCAGACACCCACACCTTGGTTACGCCTTGGTCCCCCAACATACTTGATGAAAAGTGAAATTCTTCGTAATGACACATAGGAAAAATATTAAAAGTTAAAAGTATTTTCAATTGCGAAACATTCATCTAAATAGTAAATGGATAAATAAAATGGATTAAGTCATTATTAATGTAATAAAAGAAAGAAAAAATTACTTTAAGTTTCAACATAATATTATTATCTCAATTATTCTGTTTCAATATTTTGCTTTACAACAATATTAGGTATATATGTATATTTATATCTAATTTGAAATCAGCCATTCTCCTCCCAAACTAATCTTCTCTTATATTTCCAGCAAAAGCATTTGCCCTCCGGCTCGAAGGACCATGACATGGGTCGGAGAACGTTACGTTACGCCTAGTTTGATTTAATAAACTGCGATTGCATTTTTGCGGTGATATAGGTTTGATTTCATCCTTGTTTTCGAGGATGATTTCGAATCTTTTTTCGGTCAGATTTTGGGTCCTTTTTATAACATCAAGTCATGAAATGGAATATCTTTATATTGATATATATGCGTACTAGTAAAGAAGATATCATATTGAAATGGTTCCTCTATTTTACTATACCATGTCAAACCATTGAACCTAGTAGATTGAATTGTAAATCTATACGACAAGAGATTATTGTCTCGATACAAAGAACACATTTTTAGCACGTTGTAGGTACTAAACAGACTTCCTGACCTTTACAAACTGTGATCAATAAGTCCCTGACCCACTAAACGGAAATAGAATGCAGATAGTAACACGTGTTAAATGTTTCTAACGAGTCAAAATGAAACGTTTAACGTAACGCCGTTTATTGGTTTATTCATAATGGGTTTAAGTGTACGACTATAGTTCATCATGATCAACCTTATGACTTTACTACTGGTCATGGGTCTCCTTCTCAGATATCTGGACAAAAAAGAAAAATTTAGAAAATATAGTCCACCTTGCTGGCTATATTCTGGTGTCTATACTACTGAACGAATCAATGTAAATGACAATAATTTTAATAAATCACAATATTATTTAACAAGCTTTTCATAGCAATCATTTGATAAATAAAGATTAATTTTGGAATTTATGACAATGCAGAAAGTAGCACTACCAACTATGACAAGATTTCGTGACAAAAGTGCACTCAAACGTGAAGCAAGAGGGGACTCCAGTTGATTACGAAGTTTGCGCAGCGGAAACTTAGGTGAATTGAGAAAATGAATTGAAGCATTGAAGTGGCTTGAAAATAGAGGTTAACAGTAACATTGTCGTTGAGTACCAAGCTTTAACCTCAATAGTATTTCTGTGACGTAGCGAAGAAAAAAACCTTTCTATTATACCTACTCAAATTCTTAGTACCTATAATATAATAAATTGTAATGAAACACGTTTTACTACAAAAAAGTTTTTAGGTAATTTAGGAACTAAGGATTTTAAATAAAAAATGCTACTACTCTTAACATTAATGCTGCCTTTTGTACCACTTACCTATTTAATAAAGTTTGTTAATTAATTAAATAAATAATTGTTATTAACAAATAAAAAGTTAGTTCTATTTGTGCATACGCGTCACAGGCGCCACTATCCAATCTCACATCCCTAATGAATAGTAATGATGAAGAATTAAGAACAACATCTAAAGGTGCCAAGATGCGCAGGCAAACACGTCCCGAGAATCGTGTGTTACAAAGAGAAGACACAAAACTAATTATTCCGTTACCTCGTCTAGTCGTCACGTAACTGAGACATGTGTCCGCAGCGCGGGTCATCGCATCTGCCGCTGTACGATCCCAGGCGGGTAACAGAACTGTTCTGTATTCATGAGGGACTCGCTTCTCCATTGCCCCGATCCGCTCCCGAGCACTGGCAGATTACGAAAGTTGCCTTCCGCGTGGAACTGAATTGCATCAAAGTTATAGTTTGATAGTTGGACGTAAGCTTCTGCTCGCCTCAACTATTTAATGTAATCAATGCTCAAAGCTATTTACTGATTATTTGATGTGAGCAGTTCGGATATGAGGAACGTAACATTAATTAAAATCAAATTTTGAAAATCCAGAGAGTATCAAGATTCTTAAGTCGAAAAACCGTTACGATTACGATATGTCTAGTATAGGTCCCACTTTTGTAATCTTTGAGTACAACTTCTATTGATGAGATGAGAAATTCTATTCCAAGTTATAACGGATTTGCTATTTAATTTCTGCCAGTGTCCCGTTTTAGTAAAGTCTTTAGTGATATTTTTACACACGCGCAAACAATAACGCGCTCACAATATAAAAAATACAATTCTAAAGCATCATTTGAATTTTATTTATAAAACTTCGACATAATCTATTAGATACAAATGATTTTACAGGATAGACAGACAAAGTGGATTCAATATCTTACGGACAAGCAAAGTAAAAATGTAGGACAGGCAATTTAAAGCGACCTACATACAGAATGTGGACGCATGCACCTTCACTTTTCCTATAACAATCCCGTAGCAAATAGCAAGCAGGAATTTGTATTCACGAGGGATACGTTTCCAAGTACTTACTAACGGATTAGAGGACAAGGTTCCACCGCGCAGTCCTGTATGAACAAAGTAGGTTAAGCCCTTAGAAGTGTGTTCTACGGATGGCAGAATATTTTTACATACATTTGGTGGTACGGACAAAGATACATCTAATCTATCTTTTCGGAGGTTGACCAAAAGTAATTTCAGAAATCACACTTTCCCAACTTTCTGAAATCACACTTTCCCAACTTTCTTGCTTACATAAGTTATAAAGGCAATAATGTGCATTTACCGTAATAAATTGTTTACGATATAGATTTGACAAGAAATGATTATTTAAACTCAAGTCTAAATTTTGAGGCTATGAACAACCTTAACATAATAACTCTCATAGCTTATAAATCCGTGGCGTTATGAGAGTTATGCACGAGAAATTAACATATTAAACAAACTGAAACCAAAATTCCATTTATCAACAAAATAAAACAAATCAACGGTACAATAATACCTCCCACCGCGTAACATGTAGGTACCGTACAATAGTATGTACGACCAACCGGCTTGATTGATATTTGATTTGGCCAGGAGCTAAGAGGAAAGGGTACCCACGACCCATCCGCCAGGAAGCGGTTCACACACCGGTGCATTACTGGTGGATCCCGTGGGAAACTCGGTCATACTTCCTTGGGATGTTACGTTGGAGCACTAACGAATTAGTTACGCTTAAGAGGTTCCCAGCACAAATTCTTTGAAAGTTTGCGTAGTATGCTCGTGTCTACTAGGTTACAAAGTGGTCACAAAATTTTATACATGCTTTTCAATTATTATGTAGAATTACTTAATACTTGTTTTAAGTAATAATTCAAGTAATAAGAATAATTGTTTATTGAGATAAAATTAAATACTATTTGAAATGAATTATTAGATTGCATAAAAACTACAAATTTGCTATTATTTTATCAAAATAATACTTATTACTTACATTTATCTATTATATTTATGGTAAATTAAATAAAAAATATATTTTTATTTCAATAACGTAATATGAGCATTAATTTTGGTACATTTTTGTACCGGCTATACGCAAAATTCGTTTGTATTTAAAATTATTCTCATGTGTATTAACTATTAAATGAGGCGGACAAGGCGACGCCAAATGCTCAAGGTTATTGACAACAGGGAGCGCCTTAAGAATTACTTCAAAGGAGTGTTTACTTTTCATTAGAAGTTTTTATTATAAAGATCTTCATTTATATACTCGTAAAAACGATGATATCATGGTTTTAGAAGAATGTTCTAGAAAAATATACTCGTACTTGTTGACTGCCCTGAAATGTCAGTACTTTAAATAGGTCTCAATATCTAAATGCCTAATTGGCCGTGGCGGTTTATGTACACTTTATCTTGAACCACAAACACCAACCCCGCTTCTAAAGGTCATCTAAAAATAACAGTCATTGAAAATATTTCTTCATAACACAGTAACATATTAAGTAAGCAATTTTCCACGAAATCAAACGTGTCTTCTCGGAAAGCAATCAGCCGAGTACGACACTGCTAGGGTTGCGACTTGCAAGTATTATTAGAAGTCCGGATAAAGTCGGACCAAGAAATAAAAATATATGGGAAAGGAAATACCTACTCTTATACTATTTCAGTACGGAGCTAGGTTAGACGGTGTCCGGCTTTAGTAATTTAAACGGTCTCATAGTCGTTTGTGCTTCATTCGCCTAAACTTGCATGCATTGCAAGCTCGGTTTAATAATGATTTTCTCGTATTAATAGTTAGAAAAAGAACCTTTATTAAGGGTGTCCAGTGTCTGGCCTTTTCACCTTAATGTCCCTCCATGTCCCATGCTGTCTCTCCGGATATTCGATTTTAAGACTGTGCAATGTGCAACCCTAGACGCGGCGGGCGTGTTGCGTGATTCCCTCGAATTATATTGAAGAGTATCTACAGGCAGACTCAGCGGCGCCGATCACACGAGAGCTGGCATTTAAGAATATCACCTCGTAGGCGTACAACTAGTTGTAACTATTTTATTGTATTTATAATTATTTAGTTATGTACAAACGCATGATTCGGCAGATGTCTATATCATAAACTATAATTCATATTTTTAGAACATCCATAGTATAACTAAATAGATCCATTTAAAGTTTAAAGACCAAAACGGCGGTTGGCTACCGCTATTCTTACACAGAAGCGGTTTTCAAAAAACACCCAGAAACATCTGGACCCCTTCATAATAAAGTTCGACTGTGCCATTAGTATGCAAATCCTTAAATCTTTTACATCTCCCCTCGACGGATGTCCAGCCCATCTAATGTAAAGGTGGAGCGCGTTACCATGGAAACCGAACTTTTAAAGACCCTTCAGAACTCAGATTAATACGAACCCAAAAATAAAACGGCAAAAGATGAAGGTCACGTTATGGAATTACTTAATGCAAGATTTCACGGGAAAATTGAAATACAACCTCGTTTAACCTATGACAATGCAAAAAGTTTTTCCTATCATTATTTTATTTGTTGCCGAGAACTAAGTCAATATAATAGGTCCCTATTTTTCTTTAGCAAAGTGTCTTGAGGAAAATGAAACAAATATTAATTTTTCCTCAAAAAATTCGCTATTTTAACTTAACAAAAAATGCAAGGAGACCGCCTGGAGATAAGCAGTGTTTACTGCCGATTGAAACACATTACGCAATATATTTTTCAACCATGTACCTGTAAGAACAAGGTGGTGACGTACTAAAAGCCCACAAAGCATAATTATTATAATAATAATATATTCAACTTCGCATGTTGCAATTCTAAGAGTCCAATCTTAACTTCTTTCAAAATGTCTTTGAACGTCTTACGTGTACGATTCTGTAGCCAAATTCAACTTAAAAATTTTTTGGTAATATAACGCTCTAGCTTGCTTTCGAGATATTTCGAAATCACTTTAATAATATCTCGAAAGTTAGTTTTAATTTGAAAAGTTTCCTTTGTTCTACTTCCGAAAATAAGACATGCAGACTGGAAAAACCGGACAGGAATAAGCGACCTTAAAATATGTAGACGACAAAGCGGAATGCCTAGCGACATTTAAGATTCGGAACAAATCGACCCAAATTTGGCCTCATAAATATTAAATCACTGTCCCGATTCCGATTAGCGTCGCTTCCGAGGTTGTTTTCTTTTGCACACAAAGTGCTAGTGTAGAATATTCTATTAAAGTGTCTATAACGCAAACTCGCTGATGAGTATTGATTTTTCAATGCAACAAAACTTTGAAAAAGCAAAAATGTTGGATTCCTCAGTCGGAGATTGAGAAAGGTTAATGAGATCACAATGATAGCTTTATGCAAAGATTTATGCTTTGTATTTTATAACATTTAAAACGCTATAAATTTTTTGAATCAATAACAAACAAATCCTTAACGGATAACTAAAAGCCAAATGTACAGCAACGAGATGTACGTTAAAGAGAATACACCTTGTAGTAGAACTACACTAAAGTTAAGTCACACTAATTTAAAATACTTTTATGCACACTAGTAAGTAGCTACCTAGAAGAGAACGGGTAAACAAAAGAGGTAAGCCTTTAATTCGATCAAGTAATGTTACTGACTGCAAGAACCGCGGGACGGATTAAAGCTACGTAATCAAATAATATGATTACCGTAGAAGGGAAAAAGCGAGGGACACGAACGTAATATATATCTTAATTCGGATTAGCTGGCTATTTTGAAATAAGTAACAATAGAATTATATATGTAGTAGGTATTGTTAGTATATGCGAGAGTAAAGTCAGAGAAATAAACGATTATAATTACCTATAATCTATATTATAAACCAATACGGCACAATAAAAATTTAAATATATGGATTAAAAACTACGGCAAGGTACTTAAAGACAATGCAGTTATATTATAAGAACTTTTCTTAAAATAATAATTAATAGATACGGGTATGATACAATACAAAAGCGTTCAACGAAAACAATGGTAAGAGCAAAAATCTAACCTAGAACTACAATTAGCTGTGTTATTGCAATATTCTGAATAATAAAAAGATATATTTGGATAAATTATTATGTCAATTGTAATGTGTGTTAACTATTCGACCAATTCACCGGCTGAACAAAGTCACGCATTTGCCAACGTTAAACAATAGCTTTAGGAATGTTTTAAAACCGCTCTGCATTCCGTGATAAGCACATTCGCGAATAATTTCCTTTGGAAGTACGAATGTAGTTAATGATTTTTGGTCGAATAAATTGTTAAATGTTTCATTTACGACGTGTGGTGGACGTAGTGGTTAGGCACTATGCCGAAATGTCATTGAAAAAGGAAATAAAAAAGTTAATGTTAGATTTCCAACGCGAATTAGAAATTAGAAAAGAGTGAATTTGAATTTTTTCCCTGTGTTTGTGTGTGTCTATGTCACCTACAATACAGGTAACGTAACTAAACACTTGTTACCTAAACACAAAAAAATTGTCGAGCTGAAACATAAACGCGATGAAATTATACTGTTTAAGGAGATCCTAAGAGGCTAAACCAACGACCTATCATCGAACCGTATCAAAAAGACGGCTAGCTACCTACTCGGTTTAGAAACCAAGGGATATACAGTTAGAAAGTCAACACAGCACAGTGGTTACGCGTGGCGTAAAAAATTGCCTGCCGAGGTGAAACACCACCTTCCGACCGAGGCATTGATAAAAACAGCAGCTGTGAAGGAACGCTTGAGAAAGGCTCACGGCCTTTTATTTTCAGCGTTTCTTTTTCTATTCTTCGGTACAATATTCGTTTGTGACTTTAATGAACATTACGCAGTAGCTGTGTTCTAATCAATTTATGGATGTCTCAGTCCGATGGGATAATGAAATTGGCAAAAATTCTGTAATGTAATGCTTAAGTGAACATCTATATGCTGTAATTTTTCTTGATAGCTTTCTGTCAGCATATTCAGTCTCTCATTCTCTCTCAGTCATCTCAATTTCAGTTCCAGTCATAATCAATCCAACTGGGCACAGGTGAACCATAATATATGGCATAAATGAGAAGGGTTTTGAATAATTCTAAGCTCTGTGGATTTTGTAATAAGTAAATTAATAAATAAATTTCAGCAGCAGTCCACCACCCAAGGTATCAAGCCAAATGAGGTTAGATAAACTTACCTATAAAGAACGTTATGGAGACCAATCAGATACCGAGATTTTCTCATTTCCTTTTCCCAAGAAAATAATTTTATAATTATGACACCGGTTTCCTAGACCGCAAAAATTACTTGAAAACGTTTGCGTTTACCGATATCAAAAATTTATCATCATCAAGAAAATGGATTTCATTTTGTTGTTGACAAATTTGTGAATTTCTCATTAATTATAACAACTGAACTGACATAAAAAAAAACAATGCTTTCAACCGCTAGGTTATTTCGAACGTGGTACCAGGGGCGCAGGAACGTACGTGAGTGGCGTGCCGAGCAATTTTTCATCGCGAACCGCTCAGCGGGTAATAGAGTGGAAAATGCACGAGGATGGCATCGTCAATTCACTCAAACCGAAACACCATCAAGAATTCAGTAGCTATGCGACGCCGGGTGGTAATTGGAAAAAATTATGCTAAAAGGACATCCCAACTTTCTGAAAATATGTTAGGAGACACACATCAGTGATGTGACAATCACATACCAATTTTGAGTCCCAACTTGTAATTTTTGTATCTCCATTTGTTCGAAAATGTACCCATCCACAACACAACCAATTTCTGCATAAAATAGTTATTGAATTTCCATCATAGCAGTCATGTTGGCAAACTCTTATAAAAATATCATTTAGTTCTTAGCAACGCACGGTGACTTCTACAGTACGGTTAATACGAGCTCAAATAGAAATGTACTTTGATAATGAAAGAAACTAGAATTTGTTTTCTCTAAGCCTATCAAACAGGCAGACGGTCCACCTGATGGGAAGTGGTAACAGTCACCATTAAACATGGACAGTACCAGAGTAATCACCATTTTTTAAAGATATTTCAGTTAAAAAATGTGTAAAATAGCAGACTTATTTATTAAAATATTAACTTCTACAAGAATAGTCAAATAACTGACAATATAACTAAATTGCCGAGCGTATGGTCAACAATTCACTGACCGTTAAACACCATCAATTATTCAGCGGCTGTCAATCGGACAAGTATTATTATTGGAAATAAAGAGTTTTACAACTATGTTTCTGTTTTATTTTCGTGCCTTTAAAATGGCATTTTACACGTAACCTGAATTAGATATTAGGAACATTTTACGTGACAGTATGTGACCGAACGAAACTAACTACTGTAGCAGAAGCCGAAATTCAACCAAATTTCGTTTTGTATTTTTACTTGGGTCCGAAACCAAACGAACGTACTGAATGTTGGGACACTAATGACAATGACTGTTTTAAAGAATTGGTTTTGTCAAGGTTAGGTCAACTAGAACTTAAATCTAAAAAAACAACTTCATCTGTTTAGATTCATTTTAATCGAAGCATCAACATATTACGAGTTTATAATAACAAATTTTTATTGCTTATCTTAGAAATGTTGCAATTCGAAGAATTTAATTTGAATCGAGCCACATCAGTTAGTCAGAATATTCAAATGATGCAATAGAATAGAACGACCTTTAAATCGAAATCGTATCGTGGGAGACTTGGTGTAGCCGGAAAATAAACTTGAAGGTTACCAAATATACAATACGAATAACACAAAAACAGTTGATAAAGATTTGCACACAGATCACACAAAATTAATCTCAGAAGTCATAAATCTTCCATGCCTCATATTATTTTACCTCTTTATGTTAATTGATATTCTATAAATGTGCTATATTTAGACTGTTAGCCTAAACAGATTAATCATGAAGAACTTCGGTACGGTTCAAGACTAGTTGTGGTTTCCCGAAAACTACTCGTGAATAAGCCGGATTTTTCATATATTACGAGTGCTATAAATGATACTAACAAGATTTTTTTCAATAACAAAATGGATCAGCAACAGTTAAACTGTCGTTCGTCAATACATTTCTAAGTGAACGGCTGCAGTAGCAACATCGCTGCATACAAACTTCCAATGCGGTAAACGCGTAATAAATCATTAGATTACGCTCTTAGTTTTCGAAAGCTCACTACACGTAGAAATACGAACGCGCGGCTTGACATGAACGAAGATTTACAGCCCCAAACACGGAATGAGGAAATCGTTTAGTGGACATGTTACAAGTGCTAAGTTTCAGAGGTATTATCGGCACCAAATCTCATAGCCTACACTCAACGTAAACTCCTTGAAATTCTTACTCGGTTAGCAAGTTATGTGTGTAACGTGTGTGCTGTGCTTCAATTAAAGTTCTACAACTACAAGTCATTGTCTTTAAACAGCGAATAATACTACAAATATTCATTGGCATTTATTTTGTAAGTACCTACCTACATTACCTATAAGCTAGTTATGCAATTTCTAAAAATCTTAAAATACAATTTTTGTTGCTATCGTTCTAAGCTTTGTTTAATTTAAATATTTCACGATTTCTTTTTTTGCAGATTCTGCTGCCACAAATTACGCAGTTGGATCATGTTTTTACATGACTGATTTTCCAAAAAATGTAACCGAATTCCGAGAGCATGTTTGCTGCTAGCTGACAACACCTGACCTGTCATTTGGCTTTGTCAGGAGAAGTTTAAATCGTATTGTTGAAATTTTTTCCAAATATAAATCTTTCAGAACCATTTTACCATAAAGAATATAGGAGTATTTTACAATAAATGGCTAGATTTAGTCAACTGAACAAGTACTATTGCTTTTTTCACCACTTCTTTTTATACCATAAGGAAATTAGTGCGTTTTGACAGAAAAAAAATCAATACTGATACTACCCAAATATGGAAAGGCGACGATATGTCCTCACAAGTAGAAATGAACTCTTCTTCTAAATAAAAATTAATAATCTTGCAATAATAAATGCTACATTATTACAGAAATTAAAATACATCTACATAGCAGCTATGCAATATTCAATCAGGGAGATCGTTATGGGAGTCTGTAATTAATGAAATACAGAACGACTCTTAATCTTTTTTATTACATGCCAGCTCGAAACTAGAGACTCTTAAATTTTGATGTCAGATAAAATCAAACCTTATTAGTTTTGTAATTAAGTTTGATTTTGAAAGTTAGAAACATTATCCAAATTATCGAGGGATAGTTAAGCGGGCTAAATCGTGTATTTGTCACACAAGTGGTGGTCTCGAGCGAGCAAGAGCGCCCGAACCAATTGCTTAAACCATTTCATTATGCTGAGTTTGGCTGCAACTGAAATCAGACTTTATGACCTGAAGGATTAACTGTAATTTGGAGTAAGGGTGAAAGTTGATTTGATGTAAAACATCATTAAAAGCGATTGCTAAGGGCGTCGCCAGACACGATCGATCAGCACACGCGTCCGACATTTAACAGTTAACGATTCCGATAAGATATTCATCGCTGACACGATAATCTTTATGGCGTATCGCATATCGTTATTTAGATATACTTTATTAGAATTACAACATAACATACAAAAGGTGAGTGTTTCAACAATTTACATGTAAAAATGAAAAAAAGAAAGAAACATGTATAAGTACCTACCTATTCCTAATACGTTTGGCGTGATATGAAATGGTTATTACGCATACCACCTCAAAGAGTTAAATACCGATAGTCCGATTTGAAATGAAGCAATTTACATAGAAGCTATAACATTGTTATGTACTAAGGGCAACAAATTTTATAAACGAAGGGGAATATTTACCGGCGCGAAGCCCATTCGCCAGTTGTTGTTCTTTAACTAACAAATAATAAATTAGATTGATAAAGTTAGCATTAATCAAGAACTATCTTGTTTTACAAAAAAAAATACTTTAACTAAGAAATAAGATTTGAATTTACTTGTAAATACTCTTGAAATCGATAAGAAAATGTCTCGAGATCCCTTCACTTTGGTAGTTCAATTTCGATTCGCGTCGTACACCCAAAATCGAATAACGTAATGGTGAATACACGCAAATTGAAATGTAACGTAATTATTTCGCAAACAACATAGAATTGCTCACCATTACGTCACATACGGGTTCGTTTCGTATAATTGGTCACATCCTTCTTAAGAAATGTTGTGTTCAAATCGGTTTACTAATTTGCTGATGAGTAAATAAAGGAAGTTTAAAGAATGTAGTCTCGTACTAAGTACAAACCTATTGTCCAGATTCCATCTTTTTAAGGCTAAAGGTAAGTGCGGCAGTGACATACCTATATAATATAACCTTAGATGGATGTAAAACTGATGGTGCGATTCCAAATTTTATGCAAAATTTTAGATCAAGATTCAGTAACCATCTTTGTAGATTCACAGGCCTTGATTACTTCTCTAATAGATGACTCAGAAAATGACTAACATAATTAAAATCATTTTAAGAAGCCAACATTTTTAAAGGCCGGACCCCAACCACGGGAACTCCCTATAAGCGATTATGACAAAGCTTAGCTGCCGGTATACAATAAAATGGACCGAATGACGCATAGAAGTGGGCGACAGTGTGCCTTCACAAGGAAACAACAAAATGAAATGTCAGTCTAGATATCGTTTTCGTTCTTTACTCATTATGAGGTATGCTTCTTTAAAACATTGCACTTTCATTTCGTCTATTGTAAGAGCCTATAAGATACTAATCTAAGCTAATACAAACAAACTGTTTATTCATCACGTCACAAAGAGACACTACGGACATGGAGCAGCTTTCGCTCAGGCTGTTTTATGAACATATTTGTTTCAAGCAAACAACGAAGCTCATAAACTTTAGCGTCGTCAAGTCTTTATTAGGCAGCTTTCTGGCAATACTTACGCCAGGGAATTAATCTTATTTGCATGCCACTGAACCAACATACCCATTGGGGCTTTGGCGAAATAAAAAGTTGTAAACTTAAAGACTTTCTCTACGTAGCTTTATTAGACTGGTTTGTAAACAAAATAACTAAATAGCACTTATGAAATACGATTATCATAACCATTAAAGTCCAAGGTCTGCCATCGCAGACATTATGAACAGGACAGACTTATACAAAACAAACGTGCTAAAGGAAGAAGGCATGGTAACTGTTAATCTATCGACGGGTCAACGGCCAAGTAGGACCAACTAACGCGTAGACGACCTCAGACAATAAAGTTTTTATCATTAACATAATTAATGTCAACCATAAACATTTAGTAATAAAAGTTGGTAAGAAAGAGACAAGAAATATTAAGTATTTAGTTGATAATTAAATACACAAATGGTTGACCAGAGACGGACGTCGTTTTGTCTTAAAGGAACATTAAATTTTATGTTACTGACTAGCTGGTGGCCGGGACTTTGTTTGCGCAGCAGTTATTTCGAGCAATTATCTTTGTAAATTGTACCTATTTGTTATTCTGATGTATAAGCTATATTATTGTATAGTTTCATTAAAATCCATTCAACAGTTTTTACGTCAAAGAGTATCAAACATCAATCCATCCATCCATACTTACAAACGTTCGCATTTACAATATTACTTAGTAGGATTAAAAAATAACAAAAACAAGTACGTACTCGTACGACATAAAGATCCTTTATCAAAACAAAAATAAAAAAGACAATTACACTCATAACCGAGATTATCTAGAAAGAGATGGAACCCCATACAGTTATACTGTCAATAGGCCAACGAGTAACGACCTCAGACAATACGAAGTAGGTAGGTACATACTCTATTTAGTTTTAATGGTTTACCGCTCTGGTAAATATCGTAACGGTTACATTGTTTTCCACTAACTCTTTGTTCTAAGTTTCCAAGCAGTCGGTATAAAATGTTACCTTATTATTCGTCACAAAAACCATAATTACCACGTTTGTTTGCTTATAAACATTAACACTATTATATCATTATACTGGAACAATGATGAAAATTAAAACAATCTCAAGCAATTAACATTGAAATTGAAAGTGATTACCTAACTAACCCACATGACTATTATTACTTAAGTAATTATACGGAAACTGAAAGCTAAGTGACTGCTAATCGATTTATTAATACAAGCGATATACATATATCCCAAGGGTCCTACTTCGACCGTCACTAATCTTTATTTTAAACCCTTTGCGCTAATGACATTTAGAACCATTGATATAAATAAATTCCGTGATACGTAGCGCCATCTATTAGCGAATGATATGTAATAGTAAGTTTCCCTCCCCACTTAATTTCTCCCCGGATTCGTCAGATGCACATTCCAGGATTTTGATTTACTGATTCAAAGTTGCTAGAGCCGTCGTTTCACCAGAACCAGCCTCCCCTCCAGACCCACAGCCTGCAGGGTCTGCCACCATTATAAGACAGTAAAAGCATTACATCACATCACAAGATCTCAAATAGCATCCTATATAATGCTACATCGACCAGAGAAAGAAACCACTTACAAATGCTGACAGCGTTCAAACCGAAGGGCTGATCTATATATAAAAATATGCAGATGCTCCAGACTAGTGAGTGAACACAGAGAGAATCTTGATCGAAGTATCGTTAAGAGATAGGGGCTCTTTGCAGTAATGGAGCACTTGTTCCGGGAATCGATAGTCAAACTTCTGCGAACTACGCTTTGCTGATGAATGCAAGCATTGTTCCTGGAGTCCGATCGACTTACGTTACTCGTAAATACATAATTATATATTATGTAGAATGAGACAGTTATCTAAACACTCATTTTGATTAATCATTTTGGGTATTTATGAAATAGAAGTTCTAATTAATTCATGGAACCGTCCACTTTGCAAAACTTAATATTTGAGCTTGAACGTGAATACATGGATTTCAGTGACCACTTAACATCAGGTGGCCAGTGTGCTCGTTTCCTACTCATAAACAATAAAAAGAAAGATAACACGCTTTGGCAGGCCCTTTAAGCGGTTAGACAACATCCGGATACGTGGTGGCCACTAACCTGTAGGTAGCTCCACCTATCCATAATGAAATAGCGTGCGGAAGTTTCCCGGCTGTGGGAAGAAACTCTTGTCCAGCAGTGGGCCATAAAAAATGGTTGCTATCAACGATATAGAAAATCATCAAATGACATGCCGGCGTATCATTATGTGCCCAGGCGTATCTCGATCGATCCAGTTTCACGATCAAACAATTTTTGATTTTGTGTGTCGTAGCAAAATCAAAAATTGTTTTTTTAAAGCAATTTTCTGATAAAGGACGTCCCTCCAAGAATACCAAAATGAAGCGCAAAACGGCCAAATTAAACTGAAGGGCGCATTATTCCGTTGAAAGCAAAGTATCAGTAAGAAATACGGGAGATATTCACTCGAGATTGCCAAAGTGGGGTAAACAGTTGTTTCGGACTAATTGATTACCAAACTTTGGCAAACTTCTCTCTCCACCACCGAAATGTACCATTGTAATGCCCGGTTTACATTGGTAATGGTTTCAGAGTGTATTAGTTAGTACGGTAGTAGCTGAGGACAACGGTGTGAACTACATCGGACAATGTCGCGTAGATACCACCAAGCTACAAGCAAGCCGGGTACGAAACATGGAAAGTGAACATTTGATTTATAAACGTACGATATAAAAATTATTATATGTACAGATAGACGTTTGACAAATACGTACATTGCTGGATGTTCGTTAGTTGTAAAGTTATGCAAAGCCAGTTTTTCCCTTTTATTCTAGGCAACGAAAATCGTATGTGCGTAAGGTTTTATAATGCATCTTGATGAAATAAATGACACATGTGTCTTGACTGCCGCAATGTGAACAGTCCTAAGGTAACACCTGCAACTTTCCTATAAGCTTGAACAATGTAAGCCGGGCCTAAGGCATGTGTTGTTCAGACGAACGGAAATGAAGATAAAAGCTTTTGATGTTCCTGATTGTGACCTAGATACGTAACCAGAATTAACTTGGCCCTTTTTGTTATGTAGGCTCGATTTAATAAACTTGCATCAAAGTTATTTTTATATATTTTACTATCGTAGGAAGTGGTAGCGAGATGGATTATTTAAAGGCTTATATTATAAACAATGAAGGCACTAGAATAATTCAAGGTGAAGGTTTATTTTTTTCAGAAGATGCAGGTAAATTCTTCAATAATGTCTGATTCTCACAAACGACTTAAGGCTAAAATTATTTTTACATTTCAATCATTAAAAAAATTTTGCTCTTACAATTCATCATAATAGGTAATCTTTATACTTTCCATAAATGCAACTTATAGCTACATCAATATCTGGTAACAGTTTGACTACCTGTGAACAAAAAACAAACATAACATTATTATTAAAAATAAACCTTTGCCAAAAAATCTCTGATAGAAATGACTAAATAAAAATATTTTACATTCTATTTTTTAATAGGCATTTATTTGGCTACATGTCTCTATTTATCTGGGTCTCCACCAAACAAAAAATATTCGTTGGGATAGGTACCAAATTTTCTAACGTGAATTTTTTTAATTGCCCTTAGAATAATCTTTAATTTACATGGTCACATTCATCTTCATCTTTAATCACCTTTAAAAAATTACTTAGGGGGCGTCCATAAATTACGTGAGGTGTTTTTTTTAATTTTCTGCCCCTCCCTCCCCCCCTGGTGAGATGTCGT